>VTPC01090288.1:451440-544870 GCA_011009095.1 Ignelater luminosus | reverse complement strand
ATAAAAGCCTGCAAGGCAGCGTCTGAGGATCACTGCTCTACATACTACACGCAGCAGATTTACCAGCAACTGCAAACACAACAATGGATACATTCGTCGATGACACTGACCTGGGACACAGTAACCGCTTCCTTCATCTTACAAACTCAAATAAGACCAAATCTGTGTACGTGACTTTTAGCTTAAGAACACCATCAACAAGTCCTAAATATTTAGTAATTTACTAAAATCACCGCCTAACTCAGAAAGAACATACAACCACGAAGCAATAACAAATTCTAAGTTATCATTACAGAATAGACTTTTGTTGTGTAAAACAGTAATCTGGGTAGACGGTGCTAAACTCTGGAGATACTCAAGCAAGTGCAACGTTGCAATAATCTAAAAAGCCAATTAAAGAATACAAATATGCGGAGCCGTTCCAAGCGCGTGTGCAAAATGTCAAAGAAAGTACACAATTCTGAAGTTGGTGAAGGAAATAAAATTACTGTACCCTGCTTTTTAGTGCCAGTTAAACTTTTGAGATCAATTGCATCATTGTATGTCTTAGAGAGGATTTTCAAAAGTAGCTACAATCTAGTTCAGCGACTGCTTGTATTTTATATTGTATAAATATTTATGGGTGTGATATCCACATTGGTTAGCTAGGTGATGTCTGCACTAGAAGTAAGGAGCGTTAAAGCTACTCTAGGAGATTACCATGTAGACATCGCGGTACAGGAAGGCTACCCTCAGAACAGCTGACTTTCACCCCATCTTTGATGTCTTATGATGGATGGTTTTTTGGAGCGCTTAATAGCGGACGCTTTTCTTGCGTCGACATACTCAGACAACGAACTGGTGTTAGTCACTGTTCAATTTCTCAACGTCGTCTGCCACCGAATGCAAATGGCTTGCAGGTTCATAGAAAGGTGGTGTAGTGACAATGACCTTTTCATCAATCCATCTAAGACTAAAATAATTCTCTTCACCAAGAGAAAAAGCAGAAGGAATCAATTCTCAAATAACCTACTGGACCTACACGGCAACATTTAGAGTTCACTGGTCTGGTGGTCTAGCATAGAGTGCATCACCATCGCTCAAAAGCTGGCCAAGCTACAACGCCTGGCCTGTTTAGGTGTGACAGGTGCAATAAGGACAACGCCTACGGCTGCACTTGAGATTCTATTGACGCTCCTGGACCTCCCAACTTGGATAAGAAAAGAGGCAACGGCGGCCCACTTAAGAACACGAGGTGGAGAGTTATGGCTTGGAAAGGGATTTAACACCGGCCACGCCATCATAGCCCAGATAATTTGGTCACTTACAGGGTAACACAGACGGACACAGTTAAGGTTGCATAGGAAGCACTTAGAATTCGCTGGTCTTTTTATACGGATGGATCACGTAGAGATGACAGGCAATTTTTCATCTTGAAGTTTATGCCATTCTATCGGTGGCATAGAGGGAAGATGTGAGAATGACGAAGCAAAAGATATAATATCTGTCCCGACAGTCAGGCGGCACTAAAAGCAGCCTGCGCAGTCAGGATAAGAAATTTCTTTATGCAGGACTGCATGTGAAAGAGCTTGCCACGTCTATATTTCTAGGCACAGTTGGATCCACGGTAACAGAAAACGAATAAACTCGCCAGACTCAGCAGTTCTCGTCAGTCCTCAACTAATTGGCTTACGAGACTCAAAAGGTAAGCTATAACTAAGAAGTAGTGGTTATCGCCAGGGTAAAAATCATATAACCGGTTTAACACGTCAAAGTTACACTGGCAAGTAAGCAAGAACTGGAGAAGTTTTTAATTAAGAAATCCCAATATGCCCTAAATATGAGAATGGCGATGAAACATTTTTCCCCTTTCTGGGAGAATGTGAGACTTATGAGAAGCTTAGATTTAAGACCTTTCAGGTGGTTACTCTAACAAAGAAGGAGTTGAGATCTCTAGCCTTCTCACTTTCGTACGGTAGTCAGGTAGGTTAGAGATTAGATGGTGCGCAGTTTCAATAGCTGAGATTTTTCGACGGTATGTAGGACGAGTTAGGGATTAAGCGTTAAATAGAGACTAATAAAGGATAATACAATGTTTTGACCCATCATGCCATTACACCAAAGAACAACATGGCTTTTGTGTCTAAAAACGACAACTCTTCAAAGAGTTTTGGACAACTCTTTTGAGGAAAATTTATGATAACGGATGAAAAATACAAAATGAAAAGGAATTAAGAAGTACAATTGTTTAGAAGTTAGCAGAAATAAAATACTCAAGAGGATCTCGCCAGCGGACTTCAGAGAGGGTTAACGAGGACTTGTCCCTGGGGAAGTCCTCTTCACGTCATTTTTTAGAACATTATAGTTATTAAGTTTGTATATTACCCTAGAATGTCATGTAATTGTAATTGCTAATTAAGTGCATAAATAAAAAAATTGTAAAATTTATTTTAAAAATATGTAATGATTTAAAATGCAGCCGATTGTTCAGATGTGCAAAATAATGTGAAGATCTTACTGATAATTCAGCAATTTCATTCCTCTATTCTTCCTAAATTTGTTAACTTAAATATCCAAAAGCAGACTTGTAATCTGACAATTTATTGTAATTCAAGCAAGACCTCTAGGTACATTCTTTGTATCATACGATCAAGCATTGCTAAAAACTAAATTCTAATTTTAATCCGTGTCTCAAAATGACTTCTCTATCCTTGACTAAATCTGTCATATGCATTATAGAGAAATTTATGACAAAATTACCGTTGCAATTCTAATAATGTTCTAGATTGCATCCTCGAACAAATTCAGGAATTGAATTATTATTAAATCAAGCTAGAAATAAATGGAGCAAATCCGGAAGTAGAAAGTATTTATGCCTAATTAATTATACAAGCGAATATGTAATTTATATTTGAATTTTCGGGTATGAACTGACAAATAATAAATTATGAAATTGGTTTATTTCGGGAGATTAAAATTTCAAAATACGAGATGCCCATTTTAAATGGCCATTTTTCATGTTGTCTGCTAATTAATTTTACAAATTTGTTCAGTAAATATCAATTAATTCTTAGACTTTGTAAAAAGTAAGAAATAGAGATTGAAACTATTCAGTATGTGTATGTTGGGTTGCGTTTCAAATTCAGCTAGGCGTTTCTGTGCTTCATAAATCACCCTGTATACCATGACAGTAAGACTAGCAAGGGCTAGTTTTAAAACAATAATTATTACTGACTATTAAAAGTTAGTAAACGAAATTGAAACACTAAATTACTACAAAACAAGCTTGATAGGAAGTCGAAAAATGTTTAATTCATACTATAATTCTTGTAGTTGGGTTGTCTTTCTATAATTTACAGCTTACGGTGTGGTCTATGGAGACATTTATTGACGGCAGGAAGCATTTCCAAACCAGGTTTGTAGAAATGTCCTAAAATATTTATATGATCACCTTACGAAGTTATAAATTCTCGTTCATTTCGCAAACGAAATTAGAGTGAATTTGCAAAAACTTAATTTGAATTATAATATACCAAAATACAAAAATATCTCCATTCTACTATTTATATATTATTCATGAATTTTTTTAGTTGGTAATAAAATTAAGATATTCTTAAAATTTCTATATCAAAGCAGATTAATCAATTAATTAAAATAATACAAAAAAAGAGTTAACGCTATTTATTGCAAAAATTCCATTAGTTTACGTGTTTGTTCAGATTCTTGTATAAATACACTATAAATTTTTTGTAATAATAATTTATTCCGTTGACTAGTGAAGAAATGAATAATAAATAATAATTAAATTCGGTAGCTGGTAAAAAATGGAATTTGATTAGAATTTTTATATTTCTTCAAGTAATCATTGAGTTTTTCAATATTAATGTTATGTAAAAAGATTTTTTAACAAAGATTTTTCTTCGCAAATTCTATTTTCAAGTGACCTTTCGTGATGCGATCAAAATTCTTTATTAGTACTTTTCTATTAATTGCATCTGATGATTTCTTAAATGCAAGCACTAACAGTTAAAAAAAACACTTTAATTATAGATTCAATAAGGAACTGAAGAAGATACATTGGTGTAATATTTTTTGTTTTTTGTTTATTAAGAGCTATAAAAATAACTGTGTGACAGTAATTCGTTTTTAAAATGAATTTCCACGGAGACTTGTAAATATGTACAAGGATAACTCAGTAGAGGGCATAGGTCAGTTATGGTAATAACGGATGCCAATAATAGAGTTTTATTAAGGAATATTGTGTAACATGGATGGATGTAAGCAAATACCAAAGGTAATTGTAAATTGAGTGTCTATTTTTCAAAGTTGTTTGTTATGAATAAATTACGTATAAAATAATGCTAATGAATAAGCATAGAACTTCACTAAGTCAAAAATTATGGCCTTTATAAAAATGCAGCTATTTATTTTTCATTTTAGGTGATCAAATCCTTATTAGCATTTTAACGTACTGATAAAACTTATATAATTTTCTAATATTTTTCTGTTATATGTGACCTAACACACTTTTACTTAAAAAATTACTTATAATTGTTATACAACATTAGAGGAAGTATTGGATAATTTTTATTCTAGAGAAAAGCTTGTATAAGTATAAATTTTCCATTTCCAATTATTACTTTTTAAATTTCACACCAGCATTCCGTTCTATTGTTTAGTAGGATCAAACGGAGAATTGTTCTGTAGCGTCTCGACATTGTTCTCAATATATCTCAAGTATGCAGAACGCCATTTACCTGGAGCTTTATTATTATTAATAGATTGGAATGATCTCATTACTATAATTTATTTAGGTGACAGATATAGGGAACTTTGTGATTATTAATTAACATTTCTAACTGCTTGTTTGTACACTTTCAAATCCTTTAACGCCTAAGCTGTATATTTCCCACGTAACACGTTGTTTAATTAAATCAAATAAAAAGAATTAAATGAGTAAGTAGTAAGACTGTTGTATTTATTCACGGCATTTTCGTGGAATTACTAATTAATTAATTAGGTAATCTTTTGAAAATTGTCTAGAAAATTATGTGCCAAGAATATTATCAATATCCAGCTACTTGGATCTTTAATAAACACTGTAGTAAAGTAGTCTACAAATCAAGTTTGACCTAATATTTAGTTACTTATCTAATAATGTCTAACTACATATAATCTCAATAAAAAATTTAATATTTGCCCAATGAACCGATCATTAAGTATGGTATTAGTATTTAATGATATGCTACGCGTTTTTAATACAATGAACAGAAGTTCATTACATTAATAAATTTGTTTTTATTGCAATGAGCACATTTCATAAACGCAATGACTGTATTAATTAAGTTTAATAACGACTTTCATTAATATTATCAACTGATTAATCACTAATTACATTCAGATAATAAACTTATTTATGCATAAATACACACTGACCTTATAAATTCATTAATTATATTAATGTAAAACTTTACATTTTGGTAATAATTAGTTCATTGCATTTACAAATGATTTCAAAAATTATAAACTTTTAGTTACGTTCATGCTCTACTGCTTAACAAAACAAGGAATCGATTTATTGCTCTGAAGAACAAATATACAAGGTGACCTATTACTTCAAATGCAATGTTGGCAGTCCTAAGACCTCTTAAAACCGCGAATGTGTAGCAAAAAAATGTATTTAGCTTCTCCATGCAGATTTCGATGCAAATTAACATTGTGTACAGATTACGCGACATTTTGGATACAACCTGTATAACAATATACAGTTACTAGGAAACGCAGAGACGGCAATGATATGTTTGACTGAATACATCATAAATTGGCATAACATCATCTACGTAGGGAATCTTGTAACTTCACTTTTCGTTTCCGTTACATGTGTTATATTTAATCTGTGCTTCCGGTGTGTTTTTGTGTTTTTTTTAACAGTTTTTTCTCATTGGAGGGCTTTTTTGATAGTACTGAGTCCACACTAAGAGGTTAATTAATTTTATTGCAGTTTTCCTAAATTTCTTAATTCAATTTAGGGTTGACAAACTTTTCTATTTTTATATATTTAAGTAAGCATAACGCAAGGTCACGTTACATACTCAGTGCTCAACGTGAGACTCGAGATTATACACACAATAATTGTTGGTTTGGTTTGAAATAGGCAGCTAGGTCGTATTTCAGGTTGTTCCGACTTTTAGGAGTTGTTTTCTTTTATAGCTTAGAGAGATCGTGGATGTCTTAAGCCAGTACATGTTAAGAGTGCAAGATCTAGGGTATTTGCTTAATACTTTCAGCGGAAAGGTTGACAGTGAGGAATTTACCGTTATAAGAGAGTTACAGGAGAAGATCAACAAAAGGCTCCCGAAGCATCTAACAGAGCAGAGATATCAAGAGGTGATTGCAGAGTTCTGCGTCCTTACTGACTGAATCGAGCAGATATTAAAGAAAAGTGTTCCGGTCTTCAGCAAGAGTCAGTCAGACTGCTTAGGGGTATCGTCAGATTGTAGCTAGTCAAGAGGTTTGTCGTATGCCAAAGCAATTTTTAGATCCAAGTTTTGGTGCACCACCAACGGCTTTCAGTGAGGAACTCCAAACCGCTTTTTCAGGGGTGGTGGAGACTCCACGAGGAAAGACTCTTTTGATAGATTTTTCAGAACCAGTCAACCTCTTTTTAGCGAGTCTGGTTCTGATTGTTCAGATGCGGAAATTCCAGTATGATCCTGCAGCACTGATGTCTATCATTCGCAGAGTTTGTCACTTCCCGAGATTGTTCACCACTCTACTCATAACTTGGAAGGTGCGTCTCAGGATAGTACTGTGAGTGATAAGAGTGATGAGGGTAATTGCGTAAGAAAAAAGAAGTTGTCAAGTCTATGAAGTCTTCGCAAGAGGTCACACTAAGCTGATGACAATCCTTCACCGTCATCACCTACAGCACTTGTTACCAGAACACCTGTTAGGCCTAAGGAGTTATCTCAAGCAGCCAAACCTTCTTCTCCGGCAAGACCTCAAAATAAGATTGTCAGTCCCTCACTTCCGGTTGTAGATCGTCCCTCGTATTAGACGAATGTTTGTCAGAAACCTTTGTTTGTTGTTTAGAGTGGGAAAACATGTCTTTAACACGAATTTCGCTCCTTCTCGTGTCCTGCGGCATTTTTATAGGCTCCATGTCCCCAAGTATGAAGAATCAAATTATCAATTGGTGTATGACTTGGTTAATTTAGCCGGTGATTACCTGGGAAGATTTTAATGTAAATAATCTTCGACCTATCCAAGAAAATAGGTCTGTTAGATAGTATTGTCATGGAGAGGTTGGTTAGGTGACGGAGCGGCCACTTCAACCAACATTACCTTCAAGTTTGCTATTTGTTTGCTTTTAATCTATTTTAGGTCTTCATCATAGGGAGATTGGTTGGGCTACGGAAAAGCCATTTCATTGAACATTACCATGAAGTTCGCTATTGCTTTAACATCTATTTTTATTTCTTACTGAACTTCGGTTGAGATTTTTTGGTTTTCTTTTTGATAATAAAAATTATGATAAACAGTGTCCTGGTTTTGTTTTTTAGTTTGCTATTTCTGTTTCCCAGCGGGAAGCTGACTGATATGTTTAGCGATTCCTTTAGCAGAATTAATTTGCTTTAACATCATTTTCTACAATAACTCTTTATCCGATTGTATTATCGATCTTTTTTAAAACTTTTATCATTTTTCCCTTGGCAGAAAAAGAGAACTACAATGATCGTCATACGTGAAGGTTCGAAGTTGGTCTTGCACCGATTAATAATATTTTTGCTGCTGGCGAATTAGGTTGTTTAGACCACTAAATTATTACCTATTTGGTGCATTTGTTGCGTTGTATTTTTTTCGTTTTTACCAGATTAACAGTAATCTACACCGACTTGATCATCTATCAAGGCTACACACCAACTTTGGCAAGATTTATTGCAGTAACTTTTTGTCCCTCAAATCCTAATTACGCTCAGCTCGAATTTGTTTTTCCGGACACTAACGGTTGTATTTCTTTTTTTGTAGGCTTTTTCCTTTTCTCTTGGTTTTTCCAATTTTCTGTTATCTTGCGAAAGCGATAGGATATCTGAGAACAGTGCCCCGGCTAGTCGAGGAAGATACGGAGACCCGTCTGCGAAAAGGTTCTCATTCCAGCTCCTGTTCGGAAGCGTTTCAAGATTACTTCGTGTCGGTATGTGATACAGCTAATTTTCTTTCCTATTTCTACAATTATTTTAGGATGAGGACAATTAAGAAGTTATTGTGCATATTTTATGTTGATGTTGATTTGAACTTGTTATATTTACTATTTGCTTTATGTGGATTATTTACTTGTGACTGTATACGTATTATCTATAGAATCATACTTTTCTTTTCTGACTTGCCTTTAGGCGTTCTGGCATCTCAAATATAGCTTGAATGTTGTCAAGTTGGCAGATTACAGTTTTATTTAGAACCTGTTCTTGTTTGGAGTTTATTTTCCAGGCATATAAAAAACCCCGGTCTCACCGTCGAGCTACGACTGCTCCGTCTTAAAACGCAGATTCTTTGGTAACAACGTTTTGGGACAAACGCCTTGCTGAATACTGCTTGTGTCAGGAAAAATAAGTTTTGACATTAATCATTATTAGAGATGCCCTCTTTTTTATACAAAATCAGTTAATTAGGTCGTCTGACACAATGCTAGTTTCAGTCAATTTTAACGTCAGATTTAGAATCTGCTAAGTGACACACAAAGAGCACAGTTATTTTATTAGTCATTAATCAGTTTTGTTTGCTAGCAAAAACAATAAATAAAATTACTTATTAATTAACAATTTTTATTAATTTCTTATTGTTGAGAAAAAGAATTCTTACAGGTGTCTTTCTGTACCACTGATTATTTGCTATCAACTTATTTCAGGTTTCACAAATTTAATTGTCATCTGTTCTTCTTAATCTATGCCTAATTAATCGTAGCTTTAGACTGTTCTTTATTTATTAGATTTCTTAATTTGCATTAAGGCATTTGGATATTTAGGCAGGTGATGATAGACCATGCTTAATTTCCTTTATTTTGTCCAGTTCGTTTTTAAAGTTATCTATACAGATAAATTTTATTTTTATTTTTGGTTTAATTCAATCTAACTTCGGAACTGTTATCGTACAATTACTTTAATTTTTAGTCCTTACTGTACTCTTGTTTCATGGCGTTTGATTAGTATAATTATACTTATTTTTCAAGTTTTCTGGGGTGTTTTAAAGGTTTGAAATTTCTTCTTTTCCTTTTTAAATTTTCCGTTTCCTGGTTATAGCTAATTAGTTTTTACTTTAAAAAAATCTTTGTTAACTCTCTTCTCCTACAGGAAATTTATAATTTCAAGCTTGACATTGCATTGTGGGGCATTTTGTTCAATTCTTTCCCAGTTTTAGAAAACGGGCCTTGTTATTAAAAAACGTAAGTTGTCGGCTCGTAAGTTCTCGCTTTCTTTTCTTCATGAGCTTTCAAGTATTGCTGGTGCATAGAGATTCACCCTGGTGACTCCAACATTAGAATTTTGTGGTGGTGACAAATTTTGCTAGTGAACGCTGTACTGTGTACCACGGGAGGTATACTATAGTTAATTTTAAAGTCTCGATGTTCTGGGAATAAGTTTTATTCTTTGATGGTTACTTGATTATTGTAATTCGAGTTGATCTCCGTATTTAGCTTCTAATTTCTACTCCTGTCATTAGCTTCGGGGCTTCCGGATATCAAGCTTCCATGTCAAGGATCGGCTAGGTTCAGAACACCGAGTTAACTGCTGCATTTGACTTATCCATCATCTGGCCTTTAATAATTAGCAGTGAATATAATTAAGACAACTAATAATAAAAACTAACCTATTATTCCTAGTTGCCTAATTGCTATGTGATCGACCCTCTGATTTGTCAAATTGAATGCTTGTTCTCATAGCACTGATTTACGTATAGTAAGAGTCATTTGACATTGACATTAGTTCTCAGGTTTCTAACTTTGGTAATTGTTCGATATAGCTACCCCTAGAAAAACGATATTTTAAGAGCAACTTTTTGGTATCCGCAGGTAGAAAATTACTCACAGAGTCCAATAGGTGGCCGGAGGTAAAGAAGGTTATTCCAATCTTGGTGAAACCAGCGAAAAACAAACACGATTTTTAAGCACACCTTAGGTTATGCTGCACAATATAAACAATGAAGTTGGTAACTAATTCAACTGCTGCGCACACTACCAACCCCCTACTGCAGCATGAACCGGGTACGGATATTATGGGCGGCTTACTTCCACTCGCAAAATTGGGGTTGGTTGTGCTAGCTGCGATCTTCGTTAATTCGTTTAATAGATTTCACCCCAAGCAAGGGTGTTGCTAGGTTAGAAAGACTTAAACGTTAATTTTTTTAATAAATTCCACCCCAATCTTGCACGGGGGCGTAGCGAGGGTGTGGTTAGGTTAGAAGGAGTTAAACTTTAATCTTCTTAATAAATTTAGTAGTAGTTAAAAGATTATTTTTTAATGAATTCACTCATGCTTGCGCGGGATCAATGTTCTCCAGGTGATTCAGGGAAATTGGGTTGTGGTACTGTCGATATTATAGTGTCATGAGTGTCGTTTTGTTAGAGAGCTGTCAAAGTCGTAGATTTTCAAAGTTTTTTAAGAATCTTTTAAGTGTTTGGCGTCGAAGAGGCCTTCCGCAGGTGTCTTTTGATTCTCTGAATGGATGTACATGCATTGGTACGGTTAAATTATTTTTGTGCAAGTTTAATCCTAGGGGTAGCTATATCGAACTGTTACCCTAACTTTAAACACTGAAACAATGGATATAGATCGTGTATGTAAAGAGAGAAAACACGCAAATACGACGAACTTGCAAACTGGAACCAAAAACAGCAAAGATCATACCCTGCTTGATTTCTGCTACAGGCATTGTCCCAAAAGGGCTAAAGCAACTCAAAATACCGCCTAGAACACATATAGAAATAGATAAAAGACCATTGTACTGCACACTATTCATAGTGTAAAAACTTTTTGAATATTGACTAATTCTAACAGCAAGCACACAATACTTGATTCCAGATCCGTATTAAAAACTTTTACCGACTATGGTTGTGAGAAAACGATAGTAGGGATGCGGAAGGTGAACATATCGCAGGGGGTGATGTTTGAGAAGTCAGTTACAGCTTCCTTCAGTACTTTGTGGAGGCAGCGAGCAAAAGCAAGATCAGGCTGTCGCTGCTAATATGGACTTGGATTGCTCCGACAAAAACGAAGATATGGACTTGTCTAGACCAAGAGGTCAGGCTGTTTGCAATAGAAAACGCTATGTAGGCCACAGGCGTATAAAATTGAGTAAAACGATGAACAAATAGATGTTATAATATAATAACGACAAACAGATCTGTACACTTAGTTTTGCAAAAAAAAAATATTTAACAGAGATAGAAACAACAAAGGCTAAGGTAGAAGTAAAACGACAATTCAGAGATGAAATGAGCCCGAGAAATGATGAAACAGAAGACACATCAACAAACACAACCGAGAACGAAGAACGGGAAGCTGTAAAAGAAGATATAGTAAGAGCAGTTAAGGAAAGCCAAAAAGAAGTCAAAATCATAATAACAAACCTTAATTAAGTGATCACAGATTATGACGTAATGCAGCAAGCATAACAGTAGCTAGATACGTAAGACAAAACCATACTAAAGAGTCAATGAATGCAATAGGCGAATAAAAACCTGGCAATTGGGAAATTAAATTCAACAATAAAATATCTAACTTGAGACAATATTAGCATGGCTGACAAGATATCTGGATATGAACGATAAACAAATGTACAGCAGAATTGAGCCTTGAATTAAACATCTACGAGTAAACCCTGGGGATTCAGCGTTTAGAAACGCATTAAGAAACTATCAGGGCACGTTAAAGCAAAAACGAAAAGTTCTTAGAGACAGAGTACAAATGGAAGAGGAAAAATCGGAATAAGACGGACCGACCGACCTTTTACAAAGACTTGCGTCTCATTAGTTTGCTATCCAAAGTTATTGAAAAAAATAACAAATAAACAAATTAGAGAACACCTCACGAAATGTAACATACTCCCTGAAATAGTCTGGTTTTAGACTAGATCATAGTTGTACGACTGCTCTTCTGAAAATTACGGACGATGTCATGAAAGCTTCGGACCATGGATTGTGTACTCTACTCCTGCTCCTGGATTACAGTAAGGCTTTCGACACGATCAATCACAAAATTCTTCTATTCATCTTGCATTATGTTAGTCTTCCGTTACGTGCAATTAAATTAATCGAAAGTTATTTAAGTATCAAAACACAAAAGGTAACTTTAGATGACGTTTGCTCTGGAGCGTTGCGATTACAGATGGGAGTTCCTCAAGGCTTGATACTGGGACCTTTACTTTACACTGTTTACCTAGTAAATTTTATAAATTGGTATCTAATTGCGTATGATATGAAATTGTATTACTCTTTTCATCTGCATAATGTCTTAGTTGCCGCTAGCAGTATAAATGAAGATTTAAAGAATTTAGTAGAAAGCTCTACAAAACCTTTTTAGTAACTAATCCCACTAAGACTGTATGTATGGTCTTTGGAAGTAAAACGCAACGCATTGCCGTTAAAGAATCTGCGCATATTCCTATTAATGACGTGATTATTCCTTTTGTGGACAGTGTAAAAGATCTGGGCCTTCTTATCGATGCCCTCTTAGATTTGACCTGCGTGTGAATAAATGCCTTCAGAGAGCATATGGTAATTTAAAGATGCTTTTTTCTAATCGCAATTATTTGCATGTAGATCTTAAGAAAAGGTTGTGTGACGCCATAGTATTATCGCAACAAAACTATTGGAGCACGAATGGTTGAATATGAATAACCGCAGACTTTTACATACTAAAGTACTGTTCTTTAAAGTGATTGACAAACAGTATCCTAGATATTTATATAATCGAATAACTCTTAGAACTGATATTCATCATCTTAACTTGAGGCACTGAGGACTTTTAACTGTACCATCACATAGTACTTCATTGTTTCAAAGATCATTTTCGTATAACATTGCAAGACTTTACAATACTTTTTTCTCTGCCTTCAAGTTATATAGTTCACAAAAGCTTAAAATCTCAGTGTTATTCATACTTAAAGAATAAACAGCTGGGTTTTCACTAACATAATCAGGAACTTGTCATCATAATCAATTTGCTGTGCGACTTCCTTTTGTTTCTTATTATTATTTCAAAAGTAATTCTGTGTTGTATTATTGTATTTGTTGTATTATTATCTTGCTAACTTATATTTTGTTTTTTTTTCAAGGCTAAGTGGAAGAGCAGCATTCACTGTTAAACTCCGCCTTATGATTAAATTAGTAGGTTAGAATATTACTTTGTGTGTTAGTTACTTTACGTTTGTAATGGAACTTTACACAGAACAAGAGAAATCCTGAAACACTACCGAGTAATGAAAAAATAAAACGCTTCTAAGAAGAGATACGGTTCAGAAAAGTTAAACATGATGAATCAATGTGGATAAAATACATAGAAGAACAACAGAGCAAATAATAGGTTGCAGACGTAATCGGTAAAACACACAGCTAGAAAAGCCCTGGCATGGACCAGACACACAAGTTCTGGTGGAAGAAATTTAACGGCACCTACAAAAGACTAATAACTATGATTAATGTATGTACTTATAAACGTAACAGTACGTGTTCCCATATCCTTGATGAAAAGGATTACTATTTGACATACAAAAAAGGGAATCCAAGATTACCAAGCAACTACAGCCCTATTACTTGCCTCGACACTTTCTGCAAAATAATAACGCGCCTAATTGCTAAATCTGTATGGAAGTATGTAAACAAAAACAAAATCATTCCATGGGAACAAAAGTGTTTTAGTAAGCACACCTACGGCAACAAAGAGCAAGTTATCATCATAGCATTTATAGATGGGAAATCACTTAACTCTGAAACTTATGAAAGTTCACTGAGCACCTTGCTGTTCTGTCTATCTATAGCCCCACTACTATATCCTTTTGAATAGGACAGGTGGATGATATAGAATTAACTTAAATAGAACCACAGAGGTCTCCTGTTTGGCCTATACGGACAATGTAAAGTTGCATAGCAAATCAAAAACTAAATAAGATAATCTAATAATAACACCGTACAGTTAATGAAATTTAGTATCGATAAGTGTGCTACCATTAATTCCCTTTGAAAAGGGCAGACTTGCAGAAATTACTAGCGACGAACAAGTTAACTGAAGACTTACTGTCTAAAGGCTGGAAAATATTTGAAACTGATACAGCTACACCCCTTACTCAATAAACAGATGCAGCTAGCTGTAACATTGCGAATCAGGAAATTTCTTAATTGTTAGAAGCAAAACATGGAATGAATTTCCTCTCAGTCAAAATTAATTTTATGGTTTACAGTAAAATTAATTTTCGTTTATTTTTACCTCTCCTGCAGTTATTTTAAGAAACAAAAAGCATGCTGGAATAAATAGATTTAATAATTTAATATGTCTTAGAAGGTTTTGCACGTTAATAGAAGGGTTCACCATATTCCTGTTATGACTCTAATAATATCCATGATGATTAACACCCAGCTTTCCGACGTAATTGTTGTAGGTCACTAGGCTCAAGTTTATCATTTCAAATATCAATACAATACAGTACTTGCTTGCTGCAGATCGTTCTAAACCTTAATATAGGGCGAGTATAACGGCCGTTTTTGTGTTAATGACTATTATATTTCATCCTGACGAGTTGTAATTAGAAGAGAATTGCATTCAGTAGTAACTACGGCTTTTGACGTGGAACTTTAAACATTACAGAATAATACCTGAAGATTTTTATTATTTATTTATTCCTTAAGTGTTTCTTAAACTTAAATTGTTATCACTAATAAAATTTTAAAAAATTTCATATTGTAAAGTTTCTTTATAAATTATATAAAGTTATAAGGGACTTCTCGAAACCAGTAAAATTTTACAATAATCCTAACATACAAAAAAATGTAAAATTTCTTTTTTAATTACCTTGAATGTCAACAAATTATTTAATCTTTAAATAACCTTTATGTGTCTAGATTATTATAAAATTAAGAAACCTTAAAACATTCATCAATTGCAATAAATGTCTAAAAGTTAGTGTTAGCCTTTTATATAAAGGTAAGTTTTTATTATCTGAGGTAGGTAATTTAAAATCAACAAAGCTTCGAATACATTAATATTTCCTATTAGCACCTATTTTATTTCTGAAGTATTGGCATTTAAATATCCACGAAACTGGTCAGCACATACTAACTACTTAAAACGAAAAATAAGAAATTTATTAAATTCATGGTGCATGCATATTGTAAATATTAACATCATACTGGGTGTTTTCTAAAATGCAGTAAATATTAGTATACAGATCTGAAAATATTGTTTTGCATTCCTTTGTAAGTTCCACTTCTTTAGGCTGCTGAAATGTAGCTTCAATTGGTATCGGGTTCAATGTTTGATAACCTGAAACTAAAAGATTGTTGTGTCAGATTTTTTATAAATCGATTTTATATAGTACTAAATTTGTGGGTCTAGTTTGTTTTTGATTCTCTCTTTGTCGCATGCAGAGTGAAAGATATACTTGTATTAAAAAGAAAAAGGGGTGCTGAAAGGCCAAGTTTACGAATTTTAAGACATTTTTTGTCACTGGTTTAGGTTAAATTGAAAAACGGTGTTAATGTGGAACAAAATGTGGAAATATCCTTAAGAGATTTGAACCGGTATTAGTTGAATTTGAAGTGGTTAAAGGTCAAATAGACAAATGCTGATGATTTAGAAGGGGATAGTATACAAGTTGCAGAATTCCTATTTGGATTTGCATGCACAAAATTTAGCGATGGTTGAAACATTATTAAATAAATATGAGAAGATAATGGACTGCCCTGTCTCTCAAGGTGATGCTGATTCTAACAAATCGGATTATAATATGCAACCAAGTCAGTTGCAACAAATTATACTTCCTATTACTGATTTATTAGGGCGCTATGGGTTATTCACTCGCACGCAATAAAATAACTCATTGCTGAGACTCTCACGAATAATAACCTGACAAATATTACGGCGACAACTTTCAGCTTGAAATCACGGACAAGAATTGGATGCTGGAATATAAAGACGATGATGAAACCAATGAGACTTAGTCAAATAGATAAAGAAAGAAACACATACCACATTGAGATTCTAGGTCTAAGTGAGACTCGGTGGAACGGCTCGGGTGAACATCGAACCCTCACAATAAGCAATTCTACAGTACTCCGGTAAACCCGTCAATGAAAGATATGAAAGTGGCGACGTGGGAATACTACTATGGAAACCAATATCAGATAGGATTATTATGACAAGATTTTACACAAAACTGCCTTTAATCAAGTGCTATTCACCAACCGAATCAACTACTATAAAAGAAAAAGATGCATTTTATGAATCACTTGAGAACACGCTACTAAGTGTAAAAAAGTCAGAAATAACCATGACAATAGGTAACCTAAACGCCAAAGTGGATGCTGACAACATAAACCTTGAATTAGTAATTGGTGGTGCACTCTTTCCCACAAGGGAATTCACAAAGTTGCATGGGAATCCCCCGACCATTTAACGGGGTACCAAACAGACCACATAACAAACCAAAAGAAATGGAGAAGATCGCTACTTAACGTACTACACGTTTTCAGAGATGCAAATACATCCAGCGACCACTATCTGTTAATAAGATGCATCCAGCTGGAAATAGCAACAAAGCTAGAAACATCGACGACAGACCGGAATTCAACACCAACTAAGAGATACAACGGTCTACAGGAACTTGGAAAAAAATTGAAGAGAAAACACAAAAGACCCACTAGTCCAGTAATTTGGTAGCTAGGGGCGGACAAAAATATAGAAGTTCTTTTCTCTATCGTTTCTTATGTTTTTTGGGGTGCTGAATCCAAATTTTCAACTTTGCGTCATCGTAAAGTTATTGCTTTCTAAGGAAATTGTCAAAAATCGCGAAATTTTTGCACTTTTTCGCTTATAACTCGAAACCCAGCTGTATACAAACATATGCTACTTTACATGATCTATAAATTATGTTTTGTAGGTTTTTATCGTCAGACGCACGGTTTTGGCGCTAGAGCGCATTGAACTCTAGCAAAAATTCCATAATTGACCAAAAGTCGGATTTTTTCTCAGTTTTTCGCTTATACCTCGAAAACTGTGCACTTTTCGACAAACTCGCCCCCATACAAAAATTAAAAACTACATTAATTGCCTGCAGATTATGTCTCCTACGTTTTTTTTTTTCGGGCTAACGATTTAGGCGTTAAAGGGAGCAACGGCTAAGCCAAGAATCGCTCTCCCATTTCTCGGAGCTGAGCTGTATTTTCACAATGTTCTTATTAAAAGAAATATAATTGGTTAATTCTTAATTAAGTTAACTGCTAATCACAATTTATTAGAAAGTAAGATAAAAGGTGTACACCTGAACTCTTTGACAGTTCACACACATTAATTAATGTTAATTAATTGTTTATTGTTTCAAGTTTATTGAATTGATTTTTGAATACACCTAATATCTCTAATGTGTGAAGGTATGTAGTAATACAGCATAACAAGTTTAATAAAAGTTTAATGTTACAATGTAATTAAATAATAAATGATAGTGAAAATAAAAACAAGAATTATACATAAAAAAACACAATTAATTTTGCCGACGACGCTTGGCCGTAGAATATCTGGGCTGCTCATCTAAAATATTTTGATCGATACAAGAAGATCCAGACTGCTCATCAGGAAAATGATGACAAATAGAAGGAGGTCCATCTGGAAACTGATGACCGATACCAGAAGGTCCATGCTGCTCATGTGACAAATTAATGAATGGAATAAAAAATAGTTGCAGTTTTGAGTTTGTGTAGAGTAATCAAAATGCCATGTTTCTTAGCAGCCATAGTTTGAGTCAGTAGTTGATCATAATGATCGCCAACATCATTGTCCTAATTGGCGCAGTATTTTTTTTGCGTTGCCGTAGGTCCCTTCGCATAATTTAGAGCAGAACAGGCCAACCCTCTTACAGTCGCAATTTCCTTTGTAATCCTTCTTGCATTTGCAAGTAATAAGTTGCAAAGTTTCTCACGTGCAGTGGCCTCCAAGGTGGTGATGGACAACAGGCCGTTCTTTATTATTTTCAACCCCCACTGTTGTGGCTTTTTTATTCTCAGTCACAGCTGAACTTGATAGTATAGTCGTGCTGCTCTGGAAAGGAACGTGGCAATATTTGGTGTCACCTTGTAGGCCAGCGTCAGGGTTTGTAAATATTATAATCGTTTTCCGAGATAAGGGTTCTTTCTTATGATTTTCAAACACTTCACTTTACTCTCGTTGTAAAGAACTGACGTTGTCTCGCAAACACTCATGACGTGGAAAAATAAAATGTGGTCAGCAACAATTTTCTCAATACTTGGCAGATGGTACAAAGTTGAAAAAACTTTGCCTTTCTCTAACTTAAAGAAGTAGACGTTGGAAGGAGTACCAAGCCTTACTCTGATTAGCAGAAGATCAGCATCCTCTCCCACAACTGTCACAACTGTCACGTATCATGCTGAGATGCCAGGCTATTAGATGTGACAATTATCAGCCTATCTGCATCTTCTGATGTTTGTTTGCAAAAAAATTAGCCTCCTTGAATTTGGAAATAAATTTTTTTTGTTACCTCAATTGTCAAGGAAGTTCTCCTGTGATACAGTGGGTATCATTGTGTCACTGAACATTATTTCCGTACATACTTTTTAGTACTTACATCACTATCCACCAAAAACTATGAAGGCGGTTGACTTGTACTTGGACAGTACATATTCGGTATAAGTGTTGCAAATACTCGTAAATGTCTGCCCAGATAGCTATACTACATGGTGCAATAGAAAGCCCCCATCAACCACAAATACGCTTTGTCTAGAGCTGTCGTTCCTTGTATCAGTTTAAATGCTTTGTACAAATTTAATTTTTTCCCTTTTCTCATGCCACTCATATTATATTGGGTAAGGACAGAGTCCGTAGCTCAAAAACTCTTCCAATTGTTCATCTGATTCCTTAG
The DNA here is from genome assembly GCA_011009095.1 of Ignelater luminosus. Lineage (NCBI taxonomy): Eukaryota > Metazoa > Arthropoda > Insecta > Coleoptera > Elateridae > Ignelater > Ignelater luminosus. The sequence goes on along the minus strand of VTPC01090288.1, from coordinate 525,754 downwards.
CGATGGTCATTTTCTAAAAAGAACTGATTGGGCTGATGGCAACAGTTTCACTATGCACTTTTATCGCACGCTTCATAATAGCAAGGGCCTTCACTCTATCATTACGTTTGAGATTTACAGAGCTGAAATCACCACCAACAATGCTTTCCATGCCCTGAGTACTCACTTCCTTGGACAAGCGGCAGTTGATCCTTTCATCAGGAACGATTGCCGTACTTATGGATACCAGCTCTGGAGTTTCTGAGAATGGTGGATACTAATCAAGACAGTCCCGCATTTTATTTACATCCTGTTTATCTGTTAGGATTTTTAAGTCTCTGCTATGCACATGTTGTTCTGAAGTGCTAAAATTAACATCTCAGTAACTTTTCCATTCCTTCGCAAACTTGTTGAAGTCAAGTTATCCCTCGTGTCCGCCTGGACAAAATACTTGGACTGACACCTTGATGTCATGTTAATCCACTATCAGTTTTAATGTACTTTATCAGATCTTGCTTGATAATCATGTCACTCCAATTGCCACACCATACCTTATTACTTCGTCCGAGAGTGAAAGCCCTATCTGAAGTGAAAGATTTATATTCCTCTGGGGGTATGGCGTTCTTCAATTTGTACATGTCTTGCAGGTAGAACTAAGCACGCTTGGCGTATAGATAGAGACTACTAGCGTGAAAATTTAAATTATCTCAGATTCAATAAACTTCTTAATCAAAGTTATCATTTCAAAATACTGGATCCGCAACTTTGCCGTCGGACCACGGTCCGCCAATCGTTAAAACTGGGCTGCAAACTGTTGTACAGGTTTCTTTACAGATTCAGTTTCATGCTGTAATCGGTCCCCACAGTACAAAATTTCCTCTATTTTATAAAGGCCAGTAAGAGAATTCTTGGAAGAAGGAAGAACAGCAGGAAAGACTGGGGTTCTGACGACTCATGACTAAAGAAATCTAAAGCAAATTACTTAATGCTGACAACGAAATAGAGAAAACAGACCTCAGAAGACATTACCGTGAAGCTAATAAATCCGTTATAAAAACAGCAAGGAAAGAGAAAAGAGCAAGGGCAGAAAATCTTGCACAAACTGCAATCTCGAAAACTTTCGTGACCTGTACAGAATCGCGAGGCAACTAGCAAAGAAAAGCTTTACAGATGACAGCCCCTTAGTAATGGGAAAAGGCGGAAAACAACTAACAGGTGCAGAGATGGCAATAACACTTTGACGAAATTTTGTCTGCTCCTACTCAAGAGCAGGAAAATGACATAAATGCCACTGGGCACCCTCTTGCAGTTAATGAAAATCCTCTCGAGCACACAGAAATAATTAAGACTGTAAAACAACTAAAGACAGGAAAGGTTTCAAGTTTTGGAGTATTTAAGGCATGCCCCTAATCAAAACCGCATGGAAACACGAACGCTTCCCAGACAATTGGGAAACTGGCTATATCTTTAAGCTACCAAAAAAGATCAATCTAAGTAATTGTAACAATTAGAGAGGCATAACGTTATTGAACACTATCAATAAATTGACCATTATTCATCCGTGACTAACTGAAAAACTTGAGCCACTGCTAAGGGAAGTCCACAGCCTCAAGCGTTTTCCAACGTTACTTCACCAATCCCCTTTGTTGCAACTACACAACAACGCAGACTTTAAAACGCGCCACCGCGATTTTTCAATTTTCTTTGTAAATCAAAACAAGCCCAGCCGAAATATTTATTCCGTCTGCGAACTATCTAATCTTACTGCTTATATTAAATTCTTTTATTTTAATTTAGCTTTTGTATTAAATTAAATTTACCTAATTCCATATGGTTGTCAATTATTTAAGGATTAGGGCAATTAGGAATTTATTGTGCATATTTTGTGTTTGTGTTGATTTAAACTTGTTATGTTTGCTGTTTGCTTTACGTTTTGACTTGAGGCGTTTCGGCGCCCCAAATAAATTTTGAACGTTATCAAGACGACAAATTAAAGTTTTATTTGGACCTATCTTTGCTTATTTTATTTTATTTTCCAGGCACATAGAAAGCCCTGCTCTCACCGACGAGCTATGGTGGCTCTTCAAAAGCGAATTTTTTAGGTAATAAGGAAGAGACTCGTTTTTATTCCAAGTCTCTATTTTTTTATTACTGAAAAAGTAAGCTTTCTGTAGATGTCTCAGATTGACAAAAACAGATGAATGTTTTTAAAAAATTGGATTTGGACTAGTAAGTTATGAGAAAACAGTGTACAAATAATCAGAATTTTTAGACATAGTCGTGCAACTTTGGAATCTGGTGATCTTGCATAAAATGATTCATATACTTACAGGACATAGAAACTTTAGACGGCACTTCTATTGAGAAAGAGAACTCCTACCACCAGCACTGTGCCCATCAAGCCAGAGAGGATTCCATCTACCTAATCTACCTTCAGAGGCTAGCATCGTCACCTCCAGCGCTAACGCCGCATCCCTAACTGGCCCGTGCCTAGAAGCTAGGAAAACTGATCTTGGAGGAAGTCCTGTAGCCTACAACCTTGAGACCGCCCAAGATCCAAAGTATTTTCAGTGCAACATCTCGTCCATGAAAGCCAATAGTGAAATTTAAAACTAGACAGAGATTTCAGATGGCATAGTAGTTCATTCATCAGACGATATTAACCAAAAAGTAGAACTTATGAACAAAATCTAAAGATCAATTTAAAAGTAAGTCAAGACTGTCAGACTATCAGAAATAAGTGAAGAAATGTAAAATCAAGGAGTATAACTCAAAAACGGTGTATTCTAATTTTCTTTTGAGCTCTTAGCATGAAGAAAGCATATACCGGGTGGGGAGTTTCAAACCCGTACATAAAATGCATGGGAATTCAGATTTTTGTAATTCCTGCTCCCCAAATGAACTTGAGATAATGGTATCAATCGATAGGGTAGAAGTTCCCTCTCAATCTGGCACTAATAAATTAACCAAAAATGTTCAGAATTAGCAAAATAAATTAATAATAAAATTGTCCTATGTACGGGTTTGAAACTCCACACCCGGTATAATCACATAAAAACACAAAGTGGGCAGAAACTTGGAATATGAAAGTTTTATTAAGGTAAAAAAAAAGCGTGACTCACAAAATAACCTTCATTTTCACGCGTAATACATATTTTACTGCAGGGTAGGAATTAGGAATAAAAAGTTAATAAGCTTGTAATCGTATTTACAGCTGGTATTCCAACAACTCGATTCTATTCGACAGGATTCTGGTTGTCTTGTGTAATTCATGTCCGACAGCACCTCCAATATAAGACAATTTAGGAAATTCTCATTTGTTAATGAAATGTCTTGTGTAGGTAGATTTTCAAAATTCTCAGAATATTTTGATTGCAAAAACATAAATACGTTATGTTATTTTGTGGTAAAATAAATGATTGTTTTCTATCAGGTGTTCTGGGCAATTTGATTTATCTGTACTATTTTTATTAGTAACAATCCATATTTGTTTTTTTGTTTGGAGAGAGGAATAGTCTTTTAAGGTTTTTGGGTAGTCTGTAAATGCTCGACTTCATTTAACTGTAGTTTTCAAAATAATAGTAAGTAATTGCTAGTTATATGAAGAAGTTCTTTTAAACAAGATAATTTAAATAGGCACATAAGTACAAAAACGTAAAATGTAGATAAAGAATCATAACTAGAAATTATACAATTCTCTTGTTCATGGTCTCTGAATTCAATTCAAACTAAAAATTTCCTGGTATATTTATAGCAATTGTTTAAAAATTCCGACCACATTTATGAAAATGAAACTAATATTATACTCCTTACGTAATACTAAATTTAGAGATGCATTGACGACAAATCGCATGTGAAGGATACTACATACAAATTCTTGAATATTCGATCCATATTATACTCCTTCATTGTAATGCATCATACATGTTAGACGAGGCCATATGGAAACATGAAATTGTAATTTAATCTAAACTTTGATGCAGTGATCTTTAATATGTTTTTGTCCATTAAAATATAATCCCTTTCCATGATGCACAACAAAATCCCTAAGCTCCAACTAATTTGTTTTTGCAGGAAAACCCATTTAAGTTTAATTGGATTGATAAAAACTAACATTGTAGAGTTAATAGCTAGTTAGTAATGATAAAAATAGCAATCATAATGCTTTGAAGTTTATATAGTTAAATTGCTGGTGAATGTTGGACAAGTGGGTCGAAGAAATTTAATTAATAGCTAACTAAACTAAGGGAAAATTTGAATGTTGTATTATACCATGTGTATAAGTATACAGTATACGAAAAATGTTTTAAGAAACTTTCCATAAACAGGAAAGATTTTAAATGCGTTTTGTTTCCGTTAATAAGATTTCTGTACAGAGGAAATGTGGAGGATGTGACAAGAATTCTTATGCACACGCCTAGAAATTTCTAGCAATTATTTTCATTTATTACACGCCTGGGTGCATCTTTTAAAAATGCATTTTAGTTGTGGGACGACTCGTTAAGAATTTATTACAAGCATTGTGGGGGGACAATGAACTTACCCACAAATTATTTTAACCTACCTACTTACTACTACAACTCCATCCACTATTATTTCCAAATCTTATTAATATTAATTAAAATTTAAGTGTTAAATTTAGAATTTCAAGTTCAGAAGGTCTAGGAAAGCTGTGATATCAAGGAATTCATAGTAAATTATTGCTGGTATTTCACTATAAAACGGTTAACATTTAAGAAAAAAAAATATGCAAATCTGTCTAAAATTTTAATTTTTCCAATCGCAAAAATTGAAAGTAAAACTAATTCCTTCAAGTCTAAAAATTTAATCTTCCACTAACCTACTGATCAGGTTTTGCCTATCTTCACTTCTTGTTTATTAAAATCGCGCTTAAAAGTTTAAAACGTGATTCGATTCGACACGGGGAGTGCTTGATATTGTAGGATTGGCGACTTCTTAGCAATGCAGAGTTGGTATCCTTGAAAGTGAAGATGTATCCTGACTCGGCGCGTACAAAATTAACATTTCGCCAGCAGGAAATTTTTTAATGCCGATACCCTTGATTGTTGAGCAAATTTTTCCTAAAGCAATTTAGCCTTATTTTAATTTTTAAATACAACGTGATCTTTTAAAACAAACTAGTAATTTTATTTTGTAAAGTCGAACCTTAAATTTAAAGCAAAAAGGTTGCTGTGTAAACTATTAAAATTTTTAATAAAATGGAATAAATTCCAACCTAATCAGTGATTACATAAAAGGTTTAGTAAAAATATGTGTATAGTATGCAATCGCTGTTAAGAAATATTTATATAGAAATATATATATAAAGTTCATGGTGGCTCACAAAAATGTTTAACTTGAAGTATTTTATGTATTAATTAAAGAGTAGAAGAAATAACATTATGAATAGTAGTGTTGAGAGATGTTACCTTTAATTATTGCTCAATCAAGTAATGTTTTCGATTGATACACCCAGCTAAACTTTTGACTTACCTCGAAGAATATAGGTATAATTCTTCAAATTCAATTCGTGACAATCTTTACAATGCAATAATAAAATTTAACAAATATGATAATAAATTTTGCAACTCTCGATGAAAGGTGAGTGCATTCTCACGGGATCTGCACTTGCTATCATACATACAAAAGCTTAACCTTCGCGTCTTATTGCAAACATTTATTAAAAATGAGAAAATTTCACTTAGAACAATCTTTTATGCACTTAACTATGTAAATAGATTAATGTATTTTAATCATATACAACTACTCCCTAGAATGGTAAAGAAGTCTTGAAAAGATATCACAGTAATTATGAATTATGGATTATGCTCTAATGTTTGTAGAAAATTGCAAATAACAAGCGGCATTTTGTTAATTTGCAATACTATAACAGAAAGTATTGTCAATGTTATGGCCACAAACACTTCTAATTACCAACCTGCCCAATGAAAGATAATAAACTACGTTTTCGCTAAAAAAATTTGTAATTAGAAACGCTTAAAGGCACGAACCGTTATTCGGAGTAACCTAAACTTTAGGTAAGTTTTAGATTTACGAGGTATGTGAGAAAAGTAATGAGACTGATTTCATACTAACCAAAGTTTTTATTTTTTTCAAACAACAATGTTATCCCCTTCAAAGTAGTTCCCTTGGGCAGCTATACACCGGCGGAGTCGTTGTTCCCACTCTTGGTAGCAGCGCTGGAAGTCTTCAACTGGTAGGTCACAGTCTTTTGAATGTTCTCCAGAGTTCCAAAATGACGTCCTTTTAGGACATGTTTCAATTTCGGGAAAAGGAAAAAGTCACAAGGACTCAAATCAGGTGAATAGGGGGGATGAGAAACAATAGTAATGCGTTTTGAGGTCAAAAATTCACGGATGGAAATTGCTGTGTGACACGGAGCATTGTCATGATGAAGCATCCACTTGTCTGCAATGTCTGGTCTCACACGAATCACTCTTTTCCTGAGCTTTTCAAGGACACTTTTGTAAAACACTTTGTTGACAGTTTGTCCTGGTGGAACAAATTCTTTGTGCACGATACCCTTACTGTCAAAAAAACAAATCAGCATGGTCTTGATTTTTGATTTGCTCATTCGACATTTCTTCGGCCGAGGAGATGACGGAGTGTGCCACTCTTCGCTTTGCCGCTTTGTTTCAGGATCGTACTCAAATTCATCACCTGTGATTACACAATTGAAGATATCTTGGTCATTGGCAATCCACTCAAGAAGATCAACGCACACGTTTTTTCGAATGTTCTTCTGTTCAGTTGTGAGGTTTTTCGGCACCATTTTGGCACAAATCTTTCGCATGTTCAAATTGTCTGTCAAGATTTGATGCACGGTGAAAGTGTTTAAATTTAACTGTTCACTCATCATCCTTATTGTTAAACGACGGTCTGATCTCACAAGAGCCCTCACATGTTCAACGTTTTCGTCAGTTTCTGAAGTTGAAGGTCTCCCTGAGCGAGGTTCATCTTCAACGTGTTCTCGGCCGTCCAAAAATGATTTGTGCCAGCGGAAAACTTGTGCTCTTGATAAGCACTGTTCCCCATAGACCTGTTTCAACTTTTCAAAAGTCACACTCGCGGATTCACCAAGTTTAACACAAAACTTTATTGCACAACGTTGCTCTAAATTCCGATGCTCCATTTCTGTAACCCACAACAAAAACACAACTTCACTGATAGCGCTGTCAAAAATAATGTGTTAGCTGTACGGAGTTGTAACTCGGACTGAGGAAGTGGAAGCGATAAACAAACCGGTTTAGCACAGACCGGTAGACACAACGTTGCCAGATCTCCCGCAGTGTTGCCAGTCTCATTACTTTTCTCACACACCTCGTATTTGTTGATTTCACAAGGCTCATATAAAGACAGAAAACGTTCTCACAGCTTATCAATTGGTTCCGAGGACCAATTTTACTCACCCTTGGGTTTGAGAATTTGTGCAAACAAAATATCTTTAATTTGTCGAAACTCATAGATTTGTAGTGTATCAACCCCAAGATTGACTGTTTAAAAACTCTTGTCCTTAGTGTCAGTCTAATGGTATAAGTCCAGTAACTTACTTTACTTTACTTAATCCTATGCACTTCTACTGTTAGGTGGAAGGCTCGTGTGGGAGTTGATTCTATCTTCCGTTCTTGCAAATCTCTCTCCATCCATCCATCTCCATTCCGTGTAACCTGTTTCATTTCTTTCCATTTTGGTCCTTTTTTCTCTGTTTCTTCTTAAAATTCAAATACTCTTTTTGTAAGTCCATCGTCACTCAGTTATCCCTCTGTTATTTTGTAGTTTACCAGTTTAATTTGTAGGTTTTGTCTACATGTCTCATTTCTTATTTTATTCCTTTTATTCTTCCCCTCGGTTTTTCTCAAATGCCTCATTTCCATTGGATTTATTCGTCTTTGTCCATGATTCGCCATTAGTGATGGTCTAATCACTTTCTTTACTACACCTGTTTTTATCTTTTTGGGCACCTCTTTCTTTCTTAGAAAAGTTGTTTTCATCGTTTTAAGTATTTTTCTTGTTTTCCCTCGTCTCTCGTTTATTTCCCGCTGCTTTCTATTATTGATCTTAAATACTTGTAATGTTATAACTATTTCCTTGTTCAATTTATTTATTTCCCATTATCTGTATAGTTTGTACTTTACTTAGGGTTGAAGTGATCATACTTTTTGTTTTTTCTATGTTTATATTGTTTATCTTCATGTTTATTATCATTAAGTCTTCGTTTAGCACTTCTATATTGAATTGCAAATTTTCAGATTCTGTTAGTAGAGCCATACCATCTGCGAACATTACTTCAGATAGTTGTGTCTGTTTCATTTTCCAATATCCTAATTTCAATGTTTTCATCTTATTTTTTAACTTTTTTCGTGGCTTCCTCTAATACTATATTGAATAACAGTGGGCTCGATATTAAAACCTGTCTGACACTATGAAAAATTTTATAAAAATTTAAAAAGAAATTTTTGTCAAATTTCTGAAAAAAATTTTTGGGATATTGTTGCAGCCTGCTCTGTATGCAACTTGTACAAAATTTTCTATTAAATTTTTGACGTGCGCGTTTTAGGCATTTTTATACAGCTGTTTTGTTTAACCTTTTGTCCAGCTTCTTCACCTTGTCTCAGCTGATTTCGATGTGCGCATGAGTTCCGTGCGCATTTTCTAGCCCAAAATTTCTACGTTTTAGAACATGTTCTAAAAACATTTTGCTCGACAAAATTTCTACAAAAATTTCTGTGTAAACTCCGTTTGCAACGATCAAAAATTTTTTAAAAAGTAATTTCTATGAAATTTATCACAGAATTTTTCATAGTGTCAAACAGGTCTAAGTTAGATTTATAAAACAGTAGTGCAACCGGTTCTTCTCTTGTGATTTTTTGTGGGGTGAATGACTAAAGGAAAGTGTTTAGGAAGATGGACAAACCAAAAACCGAATATCATACAAGTTATCAGGACGCGGACAATTCGCTGATTGGGACACATAATAAGACTACCGCAAGAAAAAACCTTTAAAAGCATGCTAGAGAGAGGAATAGGGGGAAAAAGACCGAGAGAAAGACCCAGGGTCAAATGGAAAAAGCAAGTGGAAAAGGATACTGAAGAAACTGAAGAGGTAAAAGTGACGATAGGAAAAAATGAAAGGTAAACCATGGGTCTTGTTGCTCACCATAGAGTTGGCCAAGGTGTAGACTAAATATAATGATTGCCTTGGAAAGCCTCAGTTATTCATTCTAATAGACCACACCCATGGGAAATTCATAGTGCTGCACAATGATCTCACTAGGTTTTACTAACAGATCAATGATTTCCAATTTTTGATTCATCTAAGGTTTTATGATTACATTAATTATCCCAAGGTTTTTCCCTGATAATTATAATAAGTAAAATAAAAATAAGTAGGTAAAAAATAAAAAAATAAAAAGGAAGGAATTAACATTAATTTAAGACAATGACGCAGGAAGAGTCACACCTGAACTAAATAATGTAAACAAGAAACGTTCTGCTTTAGAAAAATCTAAAATTGTTTTTAATACCAGGTAATAACGCAAGGCAAAATGTTAATTTTACCTTACAAATCCCAAGGAAAAATATCACTAGAGACTTACACAAAACAAATGAGCAATAAAACGCTACCACTCCTTCTGAAGTTTGCTGATTGTATAAATGTCAAATACTAAAGTGACATAAAATGTATGTTGACCTTATGTGAAAATTTAAACACCCAGCGTCGACTTAAACTTCAAAGTGGAAGATGTTGACAGATTTAAGTAATATTTAAACATTATTTTCTGTGATTCTAATACATAAGAATTTGAGCTATTACATTCAGAAAGAGGCTAATTTAAAAATGTTAAAAATTATCGTAAAAATGTGAATTTTTCCAAATTTCGGCAAACTTTAGAGCACATGCGCGACCGGAAGATATAAACCGATTTTATTTCTTTTTTTACCCCGTTTTAGTCTCCTCAATTCGCAACTTTTCTGTGGTATTAGGACTTGAAAAAAAAATTTTTGTTTTTTTGGCCCACCCTAGTACACAACCTGCCCCATAAATTGATTAGAATTCGGAAAAGTTATATGTCCCAGAAATTAAGTTTGTATCTCTCACCCAAAAAAAGTTATCTAACTGTACTCACTTATAACACAACACACTGCATATAGCAAAAAAGTAATTTTACTTATACCAAATACACAAAAAGAAGGTTTAGGAAGGTGCGTTTAAAAAAAACTTACCACGAAAGAAATTCAATGACTCATAGACCTGTGCATCATAGAAATCCAATAACTGCAAACAACATTATGACTTAATCGTTTCTTCTTAAAAATGGATTTAATAAAAAATCAAAATAATTAAATTTTTAACAAATAAGCTCAATAAAACAAAGATTGAAATTAAACAAAACAAAATTCTTTACGACCATCAGATCGATTGTATGCAGATTTACCCCAGAGATCACATAAGGAAATTAATAATAATATAAATAATTCAAAGATAGATAACATTTTCGACAATTTAAAGTGTTTCTAAATTAAAGAAATTCCTTAGCAGAGATAATCCACCATAAGAGCTGGGAAGTAGTTTGGCTGCCTGATGGTAAGACCTGAAGTCACGAAGAAGCTGATCTGCTCTTCCTAAAAGCAATAACGTACTTGAAGGTTGACAAAATTAAACCTGATTGGAAGTTGAATTTTAGGTTTGAAACCTCTTCAGGATTACAACTGTACGCTGGATTGTAACGGTTCTTGGATTGAAGCTGTACACCCCAAGGGTAAGCCAAATTAACCTAACCGGGAATAAAAACAAAGAAGGAATCTACTCCCAAATCCTTGAGGCTTTCCAAAACAAGAAAACTGCAGAAACGGTATCTACAAAATTACGAAAGCAACATAAGGGTTTAGAACTGAAAGCACAAAATAGTTAGTCACCAGGTAGACTCGCGGATGATGATTTCCCTAGGTGCTGATGGAAGAGAGAAATTCACGAACAACACAACCAAGTAATGTCATAGAAAATGCGGCTCCAAGCCTGCACTATACGGTTTATCAATCGTAGAACAAATTTTCGAATCGCTGAGAGAAGATTTAACGAAGTTCCGCAATGAAATGTTAACTTTAAAATGATAGACTTTACTGTTGAAAAAATGAATTAACAAAGATGATATAGAAGTTACCAAAGACTTTGTCAGGTCAGACTCTTACCTATGACAGCCAGGAAAAGCAAAAGAAATTTTAAACTTGAAATGGGAAAAGCGACTTCAGACCGCCAATCCTATCCTTTAGCATGCAGTCGAGATATGGGGTCCACAAATGTCATCTTCGAGGCGTTACAGTTCCGTGTCCGCAAAAGCCGCAGAAATTCTAGCTGGACAACATGCTTACTATCTTTCCCAGGAAGTACTACTGTTAAACCCCGTCCGGAAAAAGGTAAGGGTACATACGAGGACGAACAAAATACTTTAATAAGAAAGTAAGAAGACAACTTCGCAGAATCACTCTATCCCGTTGACAAGAGGAATAAAAAAACACAACATGACCATGACCACTTCAACGTACATTTATGTACACAAAATTGGAAAGCTCCCATTTCCTGGTTATATTATTTACCAAGATGCACCTATGGAGCATCGAGCTATCCTACAAAGACTTATTCTTGAGTGGCCGTCAACCCTTTTAAAATTAATAGCATCAGAACCCATCAGCTTGAATCTCTTTGCAGCCTTGTTCAAGTCCGAAACAACCACAATATAAAGTTGAGATTTACAACCAAAAGTCAGAATTTTGGATAGACAACATCTGTCTAGATTTACCGATAACTGACAGCGAGAAAGGCATTATTTGCCTATGTGTTAAGTTTCTACCAATTTTTATTTAATGCCTCCTTCTCTCTTTGCAGATCTCCTAAAATTAGCAGCATGTTAAAAGGCAAGTAAAGTCGTTGCAGAATGGAGATTAAAGTTGGAAATGTTTTTCTAGTCCACTCTTAACAGTCATTTAACTTATATAATCGTGGTATTCACCTACTGACCCCAACATTCTTTTGTGTACAACTGCAAAAATTTCAAATCATGAAGAAGAAGCCATTTCATTAGTAGCTAGAAAAGAAATCAACATTGCATTAGGCTTTATTAAATTTTTTTCAATTTTGGATATAGAAATTTAAAGAATTTGTAATTGCCATTACATATCCTGTTGAATGTTAATATTCTGCAGGTGCATAAGCAGCCGCAAACCTGATTTGGTACAATATTCGTGTTCAAAGATATGATTTTTGCTGGACGATCACTTCTTCTAGATATTACCTTGCGAAATAGAGACTATCTGGAAGACAAGTAAATTAGTGTGTGAGAGGTAGGCAAGTTTCTAATACTACGAGTACCAAACAATAGAACTAGTTAGGAGATAAGATTCAAGAGTAAGACCAAGGCTGTTAACCTATATCAGTACTAGGTAAGGATCTTGGCTTGTTAAGTAAACTAGGCCTTGATTTAGGATTGATTCTGAAAATAAGATTGCAACACAAACATATTTCAAAATCAGTAAGAGTTGTGAAGAAACTAGATTTTACCATGGAAGCTAGTATGTCGTGGAAGGACAATGCAGACAGCTGAATTTTCAGCCTACCTCTATATCATAATTCTCTTGGTCTCTATGAGTTGCAACAGAACTTCGAAACTTCAAAAATGGTTAATTTCAGAAACTCATGAATATAGATTGCATAGATTTTAGTGCTGGTATGTGAAGATTCAAACAAAATTTCTACTTGTTTAAATTCTTGAAAACGTTCTAAATTCAGAGTTGTATCAAAGCCATTAGGAACCAGATGAATGTCTTCTACCATTCAAAGATGTGCAATTCCACTTAGCATAATTTAAAATGGAAACATGAACGTCTAGTTAAATCTGAACAACGATATCAGTATGGGCACGACTATTAAATTATATTTTAAACACGGGAAAATTAAATACCGGAAATAAAGAGAATTTAAGTGAAACACAGTGAAGAGATGAGAGTTTAGTTAAAAGTACTTCCAGATTGATAGAGTTCATTGCTACTGTAGTTAATTCGCTTTTAAACCTAATTTTAAATTTTAAAGTATGCCTAATCATGTCTTGTAATAACAGATACAAACATAAGACGGGAAATATATTAAATATAACCTTCGATTACCAACAACAACAGCAATAAATGTCGCTTTCTTACCACGACCTATAAATTAACTTTTAGCAATATGTAAAGTCTCTTAATTTCTTCAACAGTTATAAATTAGTTTTTATAATAGTATGTGTTAAAAGGTTTAGATTCTCATCAAATCAACTTGGTAAAACGCACACTGTTGCAAAATTTTCAAACAACTGTAGGTCACAGTATCCAAGTTTAAGGAACTGTTTAGTGTACTTAATCAAAAACAAACAAGCCGTACTTTTTTATTAATTTGCTACTAAAATAAGAAACTAGTCCAGTCGAACCTATTTATGTAAAATAGATTTGAATAAATTACGACCTCCAAAACAAAATTGCACCAATAGTGTACCATATATATTTGTTATCTATACGAACAAGACCTCTGCCTTGAATTCATTCATAATGATTTCAGATAAATTTTTGTCGCAAACACACACCTTCGCATGCAAAAATAGTTTCGATCGTCATCATAAAAATTATTAACAGCGTACTAAAAATAAACCAAATTTCCCGTTTATTATTTTTTTATGGGGACATTAAGAAGGTAGCAGAATTGCGAGCAATTGTAATGTGCAAAAATACACTTTTACTTTAGGCGGAAATAATTATAAGAGCAACTGTTTTTAAAAGGAGGAAAATACTACATCCTAATGTAGAATTGTTTCTTTTATGTACCAATAAATCTTTATGCAAATTTCACTATCTTTGCTGGTTCCAATTGTTTGCTCCTTTTTTATATTAAGACGGAAAAAATTGCTGTTTTAACGTTCATCATTTTTAGGTTAACAAATTTTATTTTTGGTTCTGGATTTTTTTAACATCTTTGCGCCTCGTTGATTTTTATAGCAGAATTGATAGGTACAAAATTTCTTACTGGAAATATCTGATTGTGTAGTAGTAAAATAAACACAAGAATTGTTATGAAGTTATAATTAGCAGAAAACATTTTCTAATCTTGATTGCTTCGTTAAGAGAATTGCATGGATATGGTAGTACCTAGCGAAACTAATATCAAGAAATACATAGACAAACCCATTTCTAGAATTTTTATGACCTTATGATTGCCACTTTCCATGGTGTCATCACCAAAGTAAATATTTAGAAACATATAAAAATCTTCCTAACAAATTTAGACAGTACTGTGAGGTAAATGACCTTCTTGATCACCAATGTAGTTTTTCCTACTAGCATAACATCCGATTTACTTTTCTATTTCCGTTCAGAAACTACCGAGAGTAACTTCTTTTTAAAGTAATTATGTCACAGGCACACAGAGATTTTGCAACCACAGCCTTCTTTAAAAATTCTCAGAATTTCATTACCCAATTCTGTTGGTCAGTGTGATAATTACTTTTCTGTCGTCCTCACAACATTCATTTATTGCGTTGGGTTTACTTAAATCGAAATTCTCCCTGGATGTATATTCTCATCTTTATCCTTCTGCCATATATGTTTCCTTGTCTTTCTTTGTATTAGTTTTCACGGTTTTACTGCATTTTTTATATGCCTTTTGCAGCTTTTCCTTTCTTTGGGTGTTTTTATTGCTTAAAATTCTTTGTTTGATTTTCCTTCTTCCGTTTACTTTTGGCCATGACTCGGCACTAATCCATTCGGTTTTCTCTTATTTATTTTAGGCGGTGGTTATTTGTAACATTCTGTAAATGTTTCCTTGCATTTTTGCAATAATTCCTCGACGGGTCGGTCGTAATTAATACTTTCCGTTGCTTTTTCTAACTTCTCTGTGATGGTTTTCTTCATCTAATGTATTCGGGTCAAGTAATTTTTGCCTATTTCTATGTCTATTATTTCCTTTTTTGTTTGTCGTAGTTTTTTTGTCATGTAGCCTAATCTTTGCAATTATCAGGTGGTGGCCTGAGCTCCTGTTCCTAACATCCAGCAACATTTTCCTCCATCTTTGTTGGATACAGAAGTGGTCAATTTGGGTTTCGGTTTTTTTATCTGGAGACTCCCAAGTTATTTTGTGACATATTTTGTGTTTGAATAATGTGCCACCTACGCAGAGTTCCAATTTGCCGCAAGTCTCCAGTAGGAGTTCTCCATTTTCATTTCTACTTCCTATTCCGTGTTCACCTATTATATCTTCAAAGTCCTCCTTGCAATTCCCGATTCGTGCGTTGAAATCTTCTTGTTTATTTATCTTTCTTAAGTTCTATTTAGGGAGTCATAGAAAATTTCTTTTTCGGTTTCTTCCGACGGATAGACAGACAGACAGAAATCATTGCTATTGCCGCGCCGAAGACGCAGCGGCATTAGAGATCGTTTAACCTCTCCTCAGCCCATGGAGTGGTGTTCGGTGGATGCTGATTCAATTATCGACGCTTCGGTTTGATGAATGTTGTTCTTGGAGACGTCGGCGTTGGCAAGGTAGTAATGTTGGTGTGAGAGGCGCGTGGATTCTTGCCGTCGCGGCGGTTCTTGATGATGGTTGGTTGAGACTGGATTCTGATTCTTCGGATTACTGGTATTTGTCGTTGTGGATTTTTTGCTTGCTTGATGTGGACGACGGCGGTGATGGACCAAGTGGAATTAAATTGTGAATTGTGAGAATTAAATTGTGAAAGGAATATTTGGTGGATTATAATTGATTGAGAATAATGATGAAGTTTTAAGGTTGATTGTGGATAATAATATGATTTAGAAGTAGGTAAGGTGATAAATGATAGTAAACGGTTCTTTTCAGAAGCACAACCCCCCGCAGTTCGCTCTGCAATAGGATTTGGCGGGAAAAAGGGTGAGAGGGGGGGGAATTATCTGAAGGTGACGGACGAAAGTTGAATTTCAGCATCTGTGGAGTGGTTGCATTCGAGGAGCTTTGGGCTCGAATCACAGTTGCTTGATACTTGCTTCCCCCCTCCAGAACAGGCCTTGCGGACGAGGCTGTGGAATTAACTCTGCCGGGCCTACGCCCCGACTCTAAGTCCAGGGTACCAGCAGATGGAGTGATGGCAACTACTACCCGTGATCCCCATCCGGGTGTTGAGTTGCCCTTCCAGTACTGCTGCCTACTATTCAACTTCAGTGCATCACCCACAGATGGAGACCAGATCGACTACCTCGCTCCGCACTCGAAGCCGGACTGTTTCCTCCGATCCCTCTGGGGGTGCATAGCATTGTATGACTGTCAAGATATTTTCATTTAAATTTATTCTTATGATAATAATGCGTTTGCTAATTGGATCCCATTCCATTATTCTTGATTTAAGGTTTGGTGCCAATAATATTGCATACTGGTAAACGTCGTTTCCGTCTATTCACGCATATAATAAAAGTGTGTTTATCTGTTGTGACGATTTGCCCTTTTTCGTCCATAGCACCTCGCTGATCCCAAGTAGATTCATCTTGTATCTCTTCATTTCGTTCATTACCTGTTTGAGTTTGCTTTTTCGGTGCAGTATTCTGACGTTACATTGCCCTAATTTGTAAGTTTTAAATTCTTGTTTGGCTGTTTTTGTTTTTATAATTCGTTTCACTTTTTCCTAATTTTGTTCTACAGTTAATACTCATGTTCATGTTCATAGCCTTGGTCTTCTCTCCTATGTTATTTCCCTTGTGGTTTTTTATTAGTTTTTTGTTGCGGTTCTCGCTCTCGTGATGGCACGGATTTCCCTTCTTTGACATCAGTCTGCGTTTAGTCTTTTCCATCGGTTGTTCTTTGACTGTAACGTTCTTGTATTGGTTTTACCTGTGTGTGGTGTTTGTGGTGTTTGTGGCGTTTGGAGTAGGTTTCAAGGTTTCAATTGAAAATATTGCCAACGAGGCACAAATTGCTGCAGATAAAAAAAACACCAAAGAATAGATTATACAAGAAAATAAGACAACACAAAAGAAATAACAAAGACCTACCACTACACGAGAAAAATGGAAGGAACATCTACACAGTATTCGTATTCGTATTCGTTTTAGCGAATATTCGTCTACTTTTATATATTTGTATTCGTAACCGTATTTGGTAAATTTGAAGTAGAGTAATAAAAATCAAAGCAAAAAGTAATTAAAGTATGTAGCTAGCTGTTTTGAGTTCAATGATTCACATAAACAAAACCAAACTACTGCCAGGCAGCAAAATCACACAGGACGAAGGTGACTATTTGTATTCGTATTCGTATTCGCAAATACAAAGATTTGCATATTTGGAACATCCCTACTATATAATCAAGGAACAAACAGAAAGATGGCGGGAATATTTTTAAGAAATATTGAATGGTAACAATGAAGGCATTCAAAACCCACAAGAAATAGATACAGCTGAACTACCCATAAACACAGATACTTCTACAAGTGCAGAAATATCTCAAGTTCTGAAAGGAATGAAAAATGGAAAAGCTTCCGGAAGCGATATGATTACTCTGGACATATTGAAGATGAACATAGCCACAACTGTAAATATCATTAAGCCGTTGATTGATAAAATATGGATAAATAGGACCTTCCCAGAAGTTTGGAAAGAAGGTATAATTATTAAAGTGCCAAAAAAGGGTGATACCAGATAATGTGAAAACTGAAGAGGCATCATCTTACTGAACGTAACTAGCAAACTCTTTTGCCGTATAGTACTGAACAAAATTAGCGGAATACTATACAACAAAATAAGAAGAGAACAAAACGGATTCAGGCCCGGGCACTATTGTGTTGATAATATCAATACTGTTAGGATGATGTTGGAACAGTCACTGGAATATGGGTCACCACTACAACTACTTTTCATAGACTATAAACGAGCCTTTGACTCGATAAACCGTGGATACATCTAGACAACTTTAAAAAACAAAGGCCTGCCATCAAAACTAATCCGTTTAATAAAAAAAGGATACACAGAAGGAACAAATGTCGGAACCTTTCAGAACAGAAATGAGAGTTAAAAAAGAATGTGTACTGTCCCCGTTGTTATTCCTGATAGTACTGGATGTGATTCGTTGGGTCCAGATGTACTGGAAGGCTTGGACTATGCCGACGATATTTGTCTAATATCATCTACGTCACGAAATATGCAACACAAACTGAACGATCTTATTGAGAAATCCAGAAAAGCCGGACTAGAGATAAATATAGCGACAACCAAAAACCTAGTCGTTAATTACGAGATAAACACCATACTAACGGTCAACAACACGACAATCAAATCAGTGACGGAGATTTTATACCTTGGATGTATAATCACAACTGAAGGAGGTACATCCACAGATATCCAGAACAGAATAAATAAGGCGAGAAGTACATTTGGGAGGATGAGAAATATATGGCGATCAAACAAGTTGAAATTGTCAACCAAACTGAAAGTATACAACTCCACAATAAAACCAGTTCTTCTTTATGGCTTCGAAACATGGATGGTAACCGAGGACTTGAAGAAAAAACTGCAAACCTTTATAAATAGGTGCCTAAGGAATATACTTGGAACATGATGGCCAAACCGTATATCAAACCAAGAACTATGGAAAAGAACAGGCGAGGATGATATAAACAGAGAAATAAAGAAGAGGAAGTATGGATGGCTGAGACACACCTTGAGGAAACCCAGTCACTCTGTATTAGAATGAAATCTACAGGGCAAAAGAGCCAAAGATAGACCACGAGCAACGTGGAGGAGAACTGTCTTAGAAGAAACCATTCTTAGACAAATCGCACGAGACCATAGAAGCAATATAAACATATTAATTTTGTATGTAAAGTATTTTTTACCCTACGTCCTTTAAGGGAATAATGGGTCTTAATAACAAATAATAATTCTTCTGCCATATATCCCCCTTCTTTAGAATCTTCTGGTTACCTTATACTAACTCTATCAATTTAGCTGAGCTGAATGGAGATAGAGAGTAAAACTTGCTGTTCAAGTAATTCTCTTGTCACGTAGCAAAGATAGTTAACTTGAAGGACTAGGCCCGAGAACTCTTTGGAGCTGCAGCCCAAGAAGGCGCTTTATTTCTTATGATTTTTCTTATTTATTTCACTCCCATTACGATTCTGCTACAATATGGTCTTATTTATTTGACCTAACCTAAACTTACCATTTGGCACTAATCAGTTTAAAGGAGTCTTATTTCCGTTTTTGGTGTACAATACTGCATTGCATCACTTTCACATCCCTGTTTCTGCTCTGTCTTTGTTTCACTGCTCTTTGGCTTTTCTTTTTGCCTTTAGTTAGTTTATTCGCTCGGTGTGTGAAATGTTTCTTGTGCCTTCTAGTTTCGATCCTGGTGAGGATCCCACAAGTTCTATTCAGAGTTCGCTACGTCTTGAACCTCCAATTCATTCGTGCCTAGGTTTGTAACCTCCACTGTTGTTGATCGATTTGATATTGGTAGGTATTGCAGAAAGGGTTGTCTCGTTTCCCTTTTGGTGAAAATAATGACTGAAATATCAATGACACCGATTATTGTTCTATTGTTGTGGTCACAGCTAGCAGAAACGGGTATGTAATTCTGCTTTTGTCGGTGGTGTCTCTACGGGTAATTTTCTTGGAATATCAACTTAATTTGTCTTTAGCTTCTGCATAATCAGTTCTTCTCCCAGATGGATATGTAGTGGGGGCATACCGGCTATTATTTGGGCGGTTTTTACCATTATTAGAAGATCGAGGTAATTGCTTTTGTGTAGATTGTCCTTACTGTGTTTGGGAGGGTTTTCCATTTGCGGAGGATATATTCTCAAAGAGTTTGCATTGTATTTAGCACCGAAGGTCACCGTCAATATAAATATCAAGATATATTGTTGTGGTTACTCTTTGGATGTCCTTCTCATGTAACTTGACAGTTGGATTTCCGCTTATCTTACCCTTGAATATTATGTATACTCCTTATTCGGCGAGATGATCAACTTTTGTATTGTGGTTCACTCTTCTAGGTAACTAGTAACTTTGGTCAATCTCTTTGCTCTATTTGTCTTCTGTTTTGGCCCGAGGCTAGCATCACATATCATCACCATAAGTAATGGTTATGCCACTATGATTTTGTTTCGTGAGAAAGGTGTTCATGTACAACTTCCATAGGAAAGGACCAAGTATGATGCGGCAGGTGTTGTATCGTTCTCGACCACCAAAGATTATCAAAGGCGCCGCTTATATTTCTGTTACTGCGTGGATCAGTTTATCTATTGTCCGGATCGTGTTTTCTCGCCTTCAAAGGCCGTACTGATTTAGATGATGTAAGTTTTCGTCTCCCAAGTGCTGCATAATTTTGTTTTGTGTCACACTTTTGAAAATTTTTCCACATTCCGGCCGGAGTGACTTTGGGTCACTTGGGTGTTTGTCGGGCGTTTTTAGCACAGTCGCTAATCTTCCAATATTTTGGGAAATATTCTATGATAAGACAAATATTTTTTACTCTAGTCTGCGATTACTACTCCAATTGTTTTAAGGATTATACCACGCATATTATCCAAACCTGGAGATTTCTTGTTTTCAATCGTTTCCATGGCTTTTAGCACTCTTTCCATCGTTACTTTTATGTCTATTTTTACGTCTCCTACAGCGAGACGAGCGTTTTCTTTAACTCCTGCATGATGTGGGAAATCATCGTCTGCGTTGTCTTCTGATAGCATTATTTACAGTGTGTATCTGAGAATTTTTTTAGGTAAATATGTACTCTTCTGTCGTTTTTACTGTTGTTCTCACCATCTGCCTTTTTAATTTTAGTGCTGCCCATTTGTACATTATTCCCCAAGGATTTGAGCTTAGGTCGTCTTTTCTTGCTTTATCAGACCTATTTTTGCTTGTGTATGCTGTTCCAAGATTATGTCTCTCTCTGTTTTCGTTGTTTCTTGCCCTTTGGTCCAGTCTTCTTGCTCTCTGCGCGTCTCGTTCTACCAAGGTAGACAATTTGGATACGCTCTTAGTTGGTATAGTGTGTCAAGGCAGATTTTTTGTATGCTATGTGTGAAAAGCTTCACTCTTTGGTTTGTGTGTTCTGAGGTGGGTTTCCATAGTAGGGTTTCTAGATCTTTCACAGATAAATCAACCCTCTTGTTTCAGAGTTCCTTATTGCAGTTGCTAAAATTAAAGGCATAAATGGACTTTTCATAAGCTTTAATTGTGTTGGCAACATCGAAAGTAATAAGACTGTGATTGTTCTCAATGCATACATCTAGTCATCGCAGACTATATTATATTGCTTCCTCCATTTGGTGATAAGAAATATGTGGATTGGTTGGTTTATTATAGTTTAGTTTGTTGGTGTTGCAGAATCTAACGCAATTTTAGCTGCTTCTTCGCCAGACTGGAGTTTATGGTATAAAGTGGCCACCACAACTAAGTGCCCCGATCACGTTGTAACCACCCCTGGCCGAAATAGGCTCTTTCTTGTTTATGTTTACTCAATTGGCCTGTGCCTATTCGATGTGCCACTCATTTTATCTAATTAGTATATAGTAAATATCTACAAAAGGACTTCTTTATTGTGCTTTTTATTGTTCTTTCACTATTCAATCAAAACTAGTGAACCAGGTTTGCAATTCTAAGTGTTTTCATCCCTCATTTACTTGAGTATCGCCTTCTCTTTCCATTGCGCAATGGAACAGATATGTGTAATTGTTGAGCAAACTTTGAAAATATTATTACGTAACAAAAAAGTACTTTCTTGCTATTTTAGGTTTAGATGGTTTAGGTTTAGAATTGGAATTTTAGTAATATTTCTGCAGAGAAAAAAAGAAAACTTAGTTAGATTACAGTTCCTAAATCTTCATCTTCTTCATCCGATTGTGTATTTTAACATATTGGTATCTCATTCTCGGCTCTAAACTTCTATCAAAATCAGCTTCTATCTTTCACTGAATTCCCGGTTTACATTGGTAATGTTAGAAAATAATTGTATTTGAACAAAAGCCCGACAAGCTGTGTTGTCATTGTTCGTGAAACGACATCCATTGAATTCTAGTCTGTCAACATGCAAATGCATAACTTTCCAAAATTGCCTTTGAATTGCCGATTTTCGTTTTTGGAATTTTCTTTTATTTGAATCACGTTTTACTTGCCACTCGAAACACAGGACTTTCCAAAAGTTAAAACTGTGTAAACAGTCGGTTTGGATAAGCCAATCCCTTATTGAAATATATCCTTATGGCCAAAACAGTCTGACACAACAGGCAATGCTACGGTTTCTGTGTCAAGAAAATCCAGAATTTGAGGGATTTGAGCATTCGTGAATTGAACTTGGATCAATCCCATCTTCCACCAGGCCTACGCGCATGTTTATACCTCCACCATGCCACCTCCAGTGGTCCACGTCTGCCTTTATCCTGTAATGGGTTATCTTTCCTTCTTTCCCAACGGTTCTACAGTCCTTGGAATGCTCCGGCCTGCCTCACAATAGTTCTTCACTCATTACTGTTCGCTGTTTTCTGTCTCCATCTTTGGACACGTAGTCTTCACAGATCCGTTTTCACATCCTTTGTCCACCTGAGTCGGGGCCTTCCTCTTCTCCTTCTCCCTCCCGGTCCACTCACAAAAACCTGATGTAGTCATGTGCATGTATTTAGTTGTAGCTGTATTCACCTGAAGACCCACCTTCAGTGCATTCTGCTTCAGTGCTGCATAGACCAGCTCCAGTTTAGCTCACGACCTTGTCAGTTGACCAATATCGTCTACATACATCAGATTTTGTAGCATTTTATTAAACAGCGTCTTTCCCGGATTCCCAGGCATGCGTCTCATGACTCCTTCCAAAACTAGGTTAAGCAAAATTGCAGAAAACACATCTCCTTGCCTTAAGCCGACGGTGGTTTCCAGTTTTCAGCTCTCCACCTATTTGCACTCTACTAGTGGTTCTACTCAGCGACATCTTAATTAGTCGTGTGTATTTCCTTGCTGTTTCAAACTCCCTCATAGTTTTATATAGCTTCCCTCTCTTCACACTGTCATACGCCTTTTTGAGATTCACGTATAGCTGATGCACATCTACGTCATGTTCCTAACATTTTTTTAGTATTTGTTTTAATATAAATATATGGTCTATAGTGGACCTATTTGCACGAAACTCGCACTGGTAATTCCCAAGAAGGGTTTTGGAAATAAAAGCTAGTTGTCCGATCATTACTTTTTCGAATACTTTATAGGAGGTACTCGATAATGAGATCCCCTGCAGCTTTCGCAAACCGTTTTGTCCTTTTTTTATGTATGGAACATATAATTTCTTCGCTCAACTCCTTTGGCATTGTTTCCGACTTCCAGACTCTCTTTGTGAGATCATGCACCTGATCAATTAACGCATCTCTCCGTACTTCAGTAACTCGACTGGAATACAGTCGCCTCCTGGCAGCTTATTATTTTTCAGTGCCTTGATTACTTCTACTACCTCCTCTCTAGAGGGGGATTTTATTGCTGTTGCCTGTCTCTCGCTTCCAAAGTTTCATTCAGGAGCTCATTGAAGTATTCCACCCACCTGCTCAGAATAACAGACTTCTCATCTACACAGGTCCCTGTCTTGTCTTTATAGAAGAAAGTGGTAAACTGAAAACTACGGTCTGGCTTTACCCTACACTACCTCTCCTGTGGCCCACAGTTCGACTTTGTTCTCCTCTTTGGTATCTCATCGTTGATGCAGAATTACATGAGAAGTTATGACAAGTATTGAATATCAAAACTCAAAATATAGTAAAGGCTCCTGGCCTAATGCAAAAGAAAATGTAGAAAAAACGGACGTGGAAGATTTTTTGATAGCCCACCGTCCGACTTTGTCCTTCACTGAGTTACTTGCATCGATCCTATCTTCTACCAAGCCCACACGCACGTTTCTACCTCCATCATGCCATATCCGGCGATTCACATCTGCCTTTATCCTGTAATGGGTTACCTTTGACTGTCTCGTTCGCCGGCGGTGAGGCGTTAGGCACGGTATCCTGGCGAAGCGTAAATTCAGGCCGCTTAGGTCAGCTAGCAGAAAACGGACAGAATATGTCTGAAAAAACAATTCATAATTAATTAAAAAGAATGGCTACAAAGACGTGATAACAGAGGAGGTGTTATTTGGGAGAATAGATTAGGAAAGGCGAAAGAAGCAGTACGGTAGAGAAAATCTCTGCGGCTCGGCGTGTCTTCCCCCTTAGTAATAAATACGTATACGAGATCAGAGGGGAAAGGAGTTGACGGGACTATTATTGGCCTGCAGTTGCTGGAGGCCGTGACATGAATCAAACAAATATAATCACGCAAGTTAAATTTATTTAGACAAGAAATGATAATATTACGAGGATAGTAGAGAATGTAATATCACTAGATGGAACTTTTTCTGCGACGTACTGCAAAATTCAAAGATAAGGATCTCGCTCAATCCAAATTTAAATTTAAATGTCGTCCTCCGAGTTACCTTCAGTAGTCCACGGTTTGGTTTCACCTTTTACCAATTCCTCTCTTGTTGTGGCCTACAATTTGAGTTTGATTACTTAGGGTATCTCAAGTTTGGGCTTCGTCCTCAACCAGTCGGCTCTGGTAATCCAGCGGTTCCATCTTCCACAAGGTTCACGTCCAGGTCTTTTTCTCCACTAGTCCTCCCAATGATTTAGCCTTTATTAATTACGTCACGTTTGGTGGTTCACAGTTCGGCTTAGCCCTGCATCAGGCTACATTTGGTAGTCTAAGATCAAAAAGGATAAAGGGGGTAAAATCCTGTGGAATGTCGCTATTTAGATTTTACACTCTAGGTAAAACTTCACTCGAAAACAGTACATTTTGCCTTTCCTATTCCCGCATTGGCATTGGAGATGATTTGTATCAGTGCAAAAGGTCGAACCTTATCTAGGTGCTACCACATCGTCTAGTGAAAAAAACAGAATTAATTTTATAACCATCTAAATCTGTAACAGTTTGTAACCTTGGATATGCCAACTTAGGAAACAAATTTATCTTTTTGGTTTTAAGTAGTTTTGTACAATCCTTTCTCATGTCGTGACCGTTATAAAAAGTTCAATTTCTCATATGTCTCCAGCTGTCATTACTCTATTTTCTTACCTCTTTTTAGTGAATATGTCCAAGACCAAGACCAAGACATCTAAAATGGTCAATTGAAACGGTCTTGACTTTATTTTTGTTACTAAAGCACTAATAAGCTTGAATTGATGATTCTTTCACTTCATGCTGCAATTCAGACTTATAAGTACGTTGGATATCGTATAAGCCTCTGAGTACCATACAGATTAAAACAAAACGCCCACTACAGAGAAGTTTGAAAAACCACAAGTTCAATACGGAGATCAAGTTTAAATTAGGAATGCAGTAAAAGCTACTCTTCAACCTGGTTTTGTTACGTCACGTCTCGAAAAATGATCATTTGAAACATTTAAATACAAGAATGTAAATGTGCAGAGTCCTCTGGACATAAATGTATCAATACCACAGTAATATAATAATACTTTATCCGACTCATCGGAAACAATAAAACCAACCTTGGAAAGACCATTACTGAAGAACAATTATTATATGGAAAGTGGAAAAGGTATTTTTTTCAAAAGGAAACAGTCTAAATACAGAAGATCAAGGTAAATACGATGACACAGCAGCCTTAATCTCAGGAACTGAAAAAATTCGTTGAGGAAAAGAACTTCTTTCTGCTTTTTTTCTATATAAAATTATTGTTGTTTTTCTGTCTATACATTTATTAATATCAAGGAATAAATTAATAATATAATTTAACAAAAAACTATTTAATGCTGAAATATTAATGTCTCGCTGAAGAAAAGGTATTCTGGCATTTAAACTGACCGTATTTACTTTTATTACTATGATAATGTGCAATATTATGTCTATGACTAAACCTTAAGGAAATTCCTTGAATCCTAATTAGGTAAATCGTTCGAAATCTGAAATTACTATGCACCTCTAGGCTGGGTCTAGTTAGCCTCGATCAAGGATTTCAGATCAAAGTGTAACAACAATATCTGCTGACCCTAAATTCTGCATGGTGTAGGTGCGAGATTGTACTAGCTAAAATTATTATTAATGGGCAATTTTTTATTTTAATTTATTCAATTATCACATTTTTATAACATCAAGTTTCCATAAGAACGAAAGGTTTGATTGGTAATAAAATTTAAAAAAAATGTTCACTCTTCATTATACTTTTTAAATGATTATTTATAATTAAAACTTTTTGACTTTTAGATTTCTAGCTTGTTTATTAAATCAAAACAATGCAAAAGGTTTCTCAAAACCGTTACTTAACCTTCGCCTCTAGAATCAGTGGCTGCACTGCAATTACTTTCGCTGATTCCACCACGAAACTAGAATTAAAAACGGCAATTTCTATCCATCTTAAAATCATCCAAGCGATTTTTTTCTGTTTAACAAATACAAATAATTGTTAGAAATTTGTTAACGTCATATCGTGGTGTCCTAATTACGATATCATTTCTAGAAAAAGGTTACTCATTGCTTCATTGCGCTACAGTACTAAATTATTAGAGGTGTCACTTGGTATTTAAGAGACAGGAATTTTTTTCACCTTTTGCCTTGCTTGTTGCGGATTTTATACTCGCACCACCGCTTTAAAATTGCGCAAAGGGAAAAGTTTAGCGAAACGTTCTTTCAATTTTTTTTCTACTAAATTAAATATGCGTCTGGTACGCAAGAATTGCAATATTAAAGTATTATAGGCCATAAAAGCCAACCCCCGGTAGTTACATTAACGATATTGATGGGTATACGTTACGCGGTTCATGCAAACTTTGTCTTCACTATAAATTAGGAATTTTACTACCGATATAAATTTGAATTTGGGCAATTTCATAATTTAATATTGGGTGTCAGTGTGGGAATCCATTGTTTTATTTGTTTTGAACCGAAGAGAGAATGAGTAATGCGAATTTAAGAGTCCGGAACCGCTCCTAAATGGAAGATTACAAGGCAGAAGTATACCTAATCAAGATTAGAAATCACATAACAATAAAACATATAAATTAACGTCGTTTATCATAGCTTGATGTCAAGTGTAAGTGAAAGTATTTCGTGAACAAAATTTGAACCCGGAATGATCCTCACTCATAAACCTTATTTTTAGTAGATGTTAAAGGCGTCGGCGGAGGAAAATGATATTTAAGTCCTAATTAATTTAAAAACCAGTAGCAAGTTTTCTAATTTATCGTACGCATTATCATAAATCAACAACAATATCGTATGACTGTCAGGTTTAAAAATGATTCTAGTATATTCGGGGTCCCATGCTGAGAGCTAAAAGCGTTTTGTTATTAAATCAGATTGTATGTATATACAATTATCATAAATTTAATCTCGACTAACCTGTGAAATTAAAATAGTTGCACGTAGTGTACACCTCCCAGCTAATAGTGACAAGCACTAAAATGTCATCGTCTTGTAGAACAAAAACACTTTTTCTTACAAAACTTACGAAATGTTCAACCGCTAACCACTAGAAAATATTAAATCATTCAATAAAAAGGCGTACTAGATGTTTATTTATAATTATGAGTACATAATCGATGATTTAGGCTTAGCAATATTTTATTAATATGAATTTATGTTTATCATTACATTAAAAATACGAAATCTTACGGGTTGAATCTTAAACTTAACTTGAAAATGTTTCTCATTGACATTTTACAGTTTGGCTTCAAAAACCTTTATAAATAAACTGAAATTAACTTTATAGCATCCTATAACATAAAATTCATTAACGAAGTTTCTGAACAGGTATTTAAGGTGCAAACTAATTTGTCCCCACACGAATATATGCGTAGTATAAATGGTGGGGTTGATACAGTTGTAGAAATGGGAGGGTCAGTTTATTATGTACTTTACTGCTACAATTTAAGGAAATATCTACACAGAAAATTATTCCGGTTGATATAACTATGATCAAATTTTTGAATGACTCTGCACTACCATTACGCTACCGACAAGGTTGTTTTTTGTACGGTTTTTGTCTTTTACTTAATATCATACAATTAATGAAAACACTTTTTTATGAAAATTATTTGCAAGGTTGATTAAAATTTCATATTTCCTTCTAACTGCTGTTAGTCTTCCTGATTGATTAATTAGAAATAATTGTTAATGTAAAGAGCATGGCGTGTGTAAATATTGAAAAAACAAAAGTAAATAATGATAAAGCGTAAACATTGGTTTTTAAATAATGCAAGCAAAACTTAGAATTAAGAACTAAAAATATGGGAATTTGAAGTAAGAAAATGAAATAATGCAAACTATTCTATAAATTTTCGTTAAAAAAAAAGAAAGTTCAGAATGGGTGAGGTTAAAAAAAACAAAAACTAAATTGAAATTAATAGAAACGCAGAGAAAAAAGAAATTGTTTGGAAATACAGTCAACTTGCATGCAAGAATGTAAATAAAGAAAAGCAATCTGCTAACAGGCAAAAGATACAAAAACTTCTTTTTGTCGTGGTGAGTTTGTTGGCATAACTGTTACTTGCTACTTCATTGTCCTGTGTGGACTGTAATTATCTTCTACAGCTTGTTTAATTTATTCTATATGTGTTTCATTAATATGCTTTGAGTATAGACTGGAGAGGAACTTTTTATTTTTGCTTTCAATTTCAGTTCACATCTAGCACTCAGAATATTCATCGATAGAGTAACTTTGTATATGAAGTCTAAAGTCAATAGTTCGTGAAAGGCCTTTCTTGTACGCTACACTTACAAAGAGAGATCGTGGTCATTACGTCCCAGATTTCGAGGTGGTATCACTGTAAGAGTTTACAATCAAACACAAGATAATATAAGACATAATCAATGAAGACAAAAGCAGTCTTGATACATTTGAATAAAGACATCGAAGTTTGACTGTGTCCAAAGCAAACAAGAAAATTGAAGCTTGCCTCAATATCAGTTAGTGTCTTATCTGTTTTGATTTGGCTTCAACCCTTCGCCCGTCTACTTAGTGGCTTAGATGTTTCACTACCTAAATTTTTGTCTTACAGCGAATCTTCTTTCAGTCCTTTACGTTCTGTAAGCTATCAAACTTTTGGGGACAAGTCTGTGAGTTCTTGTGGACCTTACAAGATCCCAATTCTTGCAACGCTTCAGCTTTTTATGAGTATTCATTCTTATAAGGTTTTAAGTCTTTGTGAACTTTCGGTGCCAAATGTGAAACTACTTATCAATGTGAAGAAGATTTGAAAACAACATTCTGATTCAAACGATGATTTGTGAGTCTGGAACTCTTCACAGTTGTTTTGTTTAATGCTCTTAACAACATATTAAAAGTCCCTAACTCTCCTATGTCGGCTTCCTGGAATTTCAAATGTTTAAACACATGGAACCGTGGAAAAGTGCAATCAAACTTTAAAATTGGAGCTACGAGTAAACGGTTGGGTCTAGAATGCTCACATAAGGCTCAGATTAAAAAGACAAGTTTGCTTTATAACTCTAAATACTTGTTTACTACACAACATGGCATCAATTTTGACCCTAAACAATTGGTTTTCGACTTTCTACTGCTATATTTAGATGAAATGATTTTTGTAGAAAGATTGCAACAATACACCCAAAAAAGCAAGCCGAGATTCTTTAAAAACATGAAATTTTTATTCTTCCACAGTAAAAACTCGCACTCCACTATAACACAAAGGAATTAGGAATTATAGAGAAATAACAAACAATGATGATAAATAAGACTGGACATTTAATTAGTATTAAAAAATGAATTGTAAAACAAGATTTAGAATAGCTTGAGTCTCTGCAACTTTGGCACATCATGCTGAAGTTCAGACTAGAATACCTGCATTTGCACTCAAACAAAAGAAACAAGACTTAGTAGGCTGTCTGAAGCTAGAGTCGTGTAGTAAGGGTGGAAACTAGACTTAGTCTTAATGTTCTTACCTGGAAATATGTTCCAAAAGAATGTTGCATTTGTTGATGAGAGGTCGTTACCGGCTGCTGAGTATACCAGACAAGTCGAACGTAGTCTAAGGTGTCCATTTCACCACGGCCATTAAGGACTACAATAAGTTTCCCTCCCTGCTGTGGCAATATCTCTTCTTGACTGTAGAATTTATAGAAAACTTTAAAGACACTGTAGTGTTGTGGGATTGGCAGTAAGAAAACGACTGAGGTGATTTTTATTGATCAATTGGTGACTTGAGAACAATATAAAATGTCAATTTTGTAATACAATTTACTGGTGTTAATAAAAGTTCTTTTTTACAATTTAATTCATGTGTTAATTCCCCGATACATGAAAATGGAGACGAGAAAATCGAGAATTGTTGCAAGCGAAGCTTTTGATCCTTCTAGCATCAAAGGGGAAGTATGGCAAATAAAATTCGAAGCGGTATTAAAAATAGCCGAAATTGGCGACGATGAAAGTAAAGTTGCAGTGTTGATAAGCAATTTATCTGGTTCAGTGTTGGAATCACTTGTGAACATGTGCAAACCAAAAATGCCTACTGATTTTACGGTGAAGGAATTGCTCAGTAAACTGACAGAAAATTTCAAACAGGTTAGTTTTACTGTTGCTGAAAGATGCAAATTTTTTTAAATGTGTCAAAATAATGAAACTTTGACTGAATTTGCCTTAAAATTAAAACAGCAGGCTGATAAATGCAAATTTCCAAATACTTTCTATGAAGAAGCCCTAATTACTGCATTTGTCATGAATATTGACAGTACGGATATACGTACACATTTATTTCAAAAAACTTTCAAAACATTTAATGAATGTGTAGAATATGCAAAAACTTTATGTGCTGTTCTGGAAGCGGCAAGCAAAAAGAATTCTGATCAAGACATTCTGAAGCAAAGAACCAATTCTGTGGTAAGCAGTATCAGTAAGAAATACAAAAAGAAAGTGCATAATACTGCAAAGAAGCAAATACAAAATAAGACTAATTTCAACACTGCACCTAAAGAAAATACAAAAACTTTTAAATGTAGAAACTGTGCTTTAATCCACGGAATAAACCAGTGTCCTGCTTATGGAGTGGAGTGTAGGTCTTGCAGAAAATTAAACCATTATGCAAAATGTTGCAGAAGTAAAAACTATAATCCAGTAAAAACAAATTACATTGAAGATATCTTCCAAATTAACTCTCACAAGGAATCGCAGTCACCTATTAAAATTCAAGTTTTTTTAAATGGCCAAAATAATCCCACTGAACTCGAGTTGGATACCGGCGCGCGACCGTCAATCCTTAGCAAAGCGGCATGGATTCAAGCAGGTCAATTTCCAATTAAAAATACCAATATTAAGTTAAGAAGTTATTCGGTCCATGAAATTCCTACACTGGGAGAAGCCGAGGTTACTGTCTCGTACAACACTATTACAGCAACCCTGCCAATAATTGTTGCAAATATTCGGCAATCCAGAAATCTCATGGGGAGAAATTGGTTAAAACCTCTCAAGATCAATATCATGCAATGTAATGGTGTGAGTGAAGTTCAAGATAAATACCGAAGGGAGGGATTGGTTGTTTTAAAGGAGCGAAGATACATCTAAAATTAAAAGAAAATGCTAAACTTAAATTTTGTCGTCCCAGGCCCATACCTTTTGCAGCAAGGGAAGCGGTCAAAGCTGAACTGAACAGATTAGAGCAGCAAGGAATTATAGAACGCATTGGTTGTGCAGATCATGCGGCTCCAATTGTCATAGTTAGACGTCCAAATAATAAAATACGCATTTGTGCTGATTTCTCCACCAGTTTGAATGACAATTTACAACGTTATCAATACAACTTGCCTATAATAGATGAAATTTTTGCAGAATTAAATGGAGGCAAAGTTTTCTCTGTTTTAGACGTATCTGATGCGTTTCATTCTATTCCTCTGGATGAAGAAACTAGCCAGTTACTAGTAATTAATACGCCATTTGGACTTTATAGATATAAAATACTGGCATTTGGTGTTAATAATGCTGCCATGATTTATCAAGAGAAAACGGAAAAGCATGTAGAGGAATTCAAGGAGTAGCAAATTATTTAGATGACATAATAGTAATTTCAGATTCAATTGAAGAACAACTAAGAAGATTAGAAATTGTGTTTGAAAAGTTGCAAAATGCAGGTCTGAAACTGAACGAAGCAAAATGTAAATTTTTACAGGATAGAGTTGAATATTTGGGGCATGTCATTGATAAGGATGGCTTGCGAGCATCCAGTGAAAAATTAGATGCCATTAAACTAATGCCACCACCAAGTAATTTAGCAGAACTTGAAGCTTTTTTGGGGTTAGCAAATTATTATCATAAATTTTTAAAGAATTTTAGCGACATTTGTTATCCACTCAATAAATTACGGAGAAAAAATGTTAGGTTTATCTGGTCAGATGAATGTCAACAAGCGTTTAACAAGCTTAAAGAATTACTTACAGAAGATAAAGTTTTAACTCACTACAGGCCAGATTTACCTTTAATTGTAGCTGCAGATGCGAGTTCTGTTGGTATTGGTATAAGTTTACTTCATCGATTTCCTGATGGACAAGAGAAATCTATTGCATTTGGGTCCAAAACATTATCACAAGCTGAGAGAGCCTATTCACAAATAGAACGTGAAGGATTGGGTATTGTATATGCGATTAAAAAAATTTATAAATTTCTGTGGGGAAGAAAATTCATATTGCAAACAGATTGCAGACCTCTTATGCATATATTTGGTTCTAAAAAAGGTATTAGTCAAACTGCTGCTAATCGACTACAGAGATGGAGTCTACCACTGATGAATTATTCTTTTGAGCTCGAGTATGTGCCTACAAAGCAATTTGAGAAAGTTGATGGTTTAAGTCGACTTCCCATAAACACTTTTGAAAATAAAAACTTTGCGTAGGAGGAAGTAGTAGCAAGAATCTTCACTGAGTCTATTGAAGAAATGCCAGTGGATAGTGATGCAGTACCTACAGAAACTAATAAAGATAAACTTCTATCACAGGTTTATAAATACATCCTATCTGGTTGGCCGGATCATTGTCCTCAAACTACCGAAATAGCACCATATTTCAAAATGCGATACCAATTAACTACTTATGCTAGATGTATTTTTTGGGGATCCAGAGTTATCATTCCATCAGCATACGAAATCAAGTATTGGCAACTTTACCTGATACTCACCTAGGTATCGTAAGGTCAAAAGTATTTGCCAGAAACATCTTTTGGTGGCCAGAGTTAGATCACGACATCGAAGACGAAGTAAAATCGTGCGACATCTGCTACGCTATCCAAGAAACACTAGAAAGTGTAGCATGGAAATCTTCTGGACATCCTTGGGACAGGATTCATATTGATTTTGCGGGTCCTTTTAAAAATAAAACTCTACTGCTGATAGTGGATGCATTTTCAAAATGGATAGAAGCCATTATAGTAAAGGATATGACCAGCGAAACAATAATGTACTATTTGAAAGTTCTGTTTACCCGATATGGACTTCCAAGAATTATAGTCACAGACAATCAAACTTCATTTAAATCTCAAATATTTGAACAATTTTGCAAACATTTCGGTATCAAGCACATAACTACTCCACCTTATCTCCCACAATCAAATGGACAGGTTGAGCGGTATGTACAAACCACACAAAGATCTCTGCTAAAACTAATGGAAAGTGGATAAGATTTAAGAAAGGAGTTATATAATTTCCTGTTTCAGTGTAGGACTGCACCAAATTCGACAACAGCTGTCAGCCCTGCTGAACTTTTTCTTCGACGTCAGCCACGTACAGTTTTAGACAATTTACAGCCTACTGGGATAAAGCAAAAATTATATAAGTCAATACAAAAATAGTTTTTTTTAAGAAGGGGAAAATGTACACGCTAGAAACCCCCTAAAGAAGACTTGGGAGAAAACTCAAATAAAAAATAAATGTGGTGTGAACACTTATCTTACAAACAATGGAGAAAAAAACCATTCATCTCAGATCAAGTCGTTCTTTTGTGTGTCTCCACCTTCATCCATACAAACCACACCTTCAACTCTAAATACAATGACGCTGGCGGAAAGTCCTACTGCGTATCCGGTACAGAAGAGAATTCGTCGTCCTCCTAGAAGACTAACGTACTCACCATTTTAACCGAAAGGGGAAGAGTGTAGTGTTGTGGGATTGGCAGTAAGAAAACGGCTGAGGTGATTTTTATTGATCAAGTGGTGACTTGAGAACAATATAAAATGTCAATTTTGTAATACAATTTACTGGTGTTAATAAAAGTTCTTTTTTACAATTTAATTCATGTGTTAATTCCCCGATACATAAAAGACACTTTGTAGGCCAGGCCTTTTCTTGAAGAGTTTCCACGCTTTTTGCTTCCCCAGCCGGTACAGAATGGATGTAGTTTCACATTCGGTAATGGGACGGGAGGAAAAAATGCAGTTGTTCAAACCATAAAAGCTAGTCTGAGTTTGATTGATATCTGTGTCTGAAACAAATACGGTAATCTTCTATCCGGGCGCATCCGTATCCGAGATGAATCTGCAACAGCTTCAAGCTAGTTGGAAGTGGACAGACAACAGGTCTGCAAGTCGTGTCTTGTTTTCTGAATGACTTAAGAAGTATGACTGGCTGTGATGTGTTTAGTATTGTCGTC
Organism: Ignelater luminosus; assembly: GCA_011009095.1. Taxonomy (NCBI): domain Eukaryota; kingdom Metazoa; phylum Arthropoda; class Insecta; order Coleoptera; family Elateridae; genus Ignelater; species Ignelater luminosus. Next base: position 491,100 of record VTPC01090288.1, on the reverse strand, counting down.
AAACCCTGTCTTTGTGGATAGCGTCGGTCTACACGAAAAAGACCCACCGAGAATTCCTAAAACATAAAAACACTGATACTTATTAAATGTGGGAACAACACATGTTGTACATGTACCAAATATTTAATAGGATCAAAAGGTACTTATAGTTTAATTGTATTTCGGTGCTTCAGTCCCACACTACTTTCTTTATAAAGATTTTCTCTATTGCGGCCGAAGGGGCAGTGTATATCAACAAGGGCAAAACCTGAAATCGGCCCTACATTTGACAAAGTTGGATTCTTGTCCTTATAATAGCTACAAACAGTTAAAGTGTTGCCACCGAAGGCGAAGCAACCAGGCGAGGCGGCTCGAGCAGGAAAAAGCAAATCGTGAGACCATAAGAAAACTAAAAAGTAAAAAGTCACAAAAATGATCGCGTGACGGTCCTGCAAGCTGAGGAGTGAGTGCGCGTGGAAAATATGGCGGATATTCAACTTTGAAATTACTAATTTTGTAAAAACGACTTCCATACTTGCTACTTTATAATAAAAACCAAAACGCACGAGTAATTTCATTAAAATGGATATCAATAATCAAGTTCAAAGGTGTTACTGTCAAAGGTGGGGTTGTTGAGAACCTATACATGGATGGACTCTCGTGGAAATGCAGAGTGCTACTCTAGATCAATGGTAGCAGCTGACTAGAAAGACTAATAAATAATAGAAGGTGAAGGTTAGAATAGTAAAGTGGCAAAAGAGTTGAAATAAGTAAAACGGTTTTGTAGTTATTAAGATTCCAGCAAATGCGGAATATAAGAGTGCACAAGGCGACTTTTGTGCTTACGGTAGACGTTAAAATGATTTAAGACGTAATCGCTAAATGCGGTGTTATTGAGGAGAGGACAAGTGCGACGGTAAGACGCTAATGACAAGCGACGACGCGAAGCGGCGAAAAGATGCACGTTATGGTGTAGGGCCACAGACAGCCTGCTCAAAGAATAATGTCTTGAATTCTGGAATGAATAGAACTTATGGATACAAGTTTTATGTTATCAAGGTTATAGTTATCTCTTATTCTTACGGCAAATAAGAAAGTTCAATGCAAGTTTAAGGCGTTACCGCCAAAGGTGAAGTTGTTAAAAAAAGAGAAAATATGATCCTAGATTCATAATAACTCATCTCAAGAAGATTCAACAGTAAAAGAAAGCAAAACATGACGTAAGAGTTTTGTGAACAGCAGGGTCGACACAAGAATGTGCAAATAAGATAACTTGCCATGAATAGAAAATAAGACAACGGGGATTGATGTCAAACGCACACATCACCTTATTTACCACTCAAAAGCACCCTAAAAAGTTCTGCTATAGGCGCCAAGTAAAAGAGCCTATCATTAGGATAAAACGCTCTCAAACTGACATCTTACAGTTGTCTAAGGTAAATAACAAATTAGTTTTTTAAGGTTATAATTATATATCTGTCTTTTATTTCTACGATGATAGAAGGTTCAAGGCGAATTCAAGATGGAACTGCCAAAGGCGGAGTTGTTGTGGAGCGGTAGCATGATGCTAGTTTAACAATAACTTATTTCAAGCAGGTTAAAAAAATAAAAAACAGCAAATCACAACGTAGAAATTTTGTGGGTGATTGAGTAACGAAGATGATTTATAGGAAGTTGGAATGTTACCGCCGAAGGGACGCATGAAGGTAAGCTGCCATAAGTAGTCTCGAGTAGAAGCGCGAGCCTGGATTTACTATAAGTTACTTTAAAAAGATTAAAAAGTAAGAGAAGGAGAAGCAGGACGTAGGAGGAGATAAGGTGCAAACAAGTTTTTTTAGCAAGGGTGTACCATGTACCTCTCTCTTATTATTACGATAACCAAAAGGTTTAAGGCACGATTAAAGTGTTACAACCAAAGACGACGTTGTAGGGAAAGTGAAACAACAGTATGCCACCATAAACGGCTTCAGGTTAAAGTTTGATCCTAGATTAACAATAAAGATTTCTGGGGGCAATTGCAGAACAGAGCGCGCGTTGAAAAGAGGAAAGGCCCACTGAAAATTCATACAGCATGGGAACACTTATACTTATCAAATTCAGGAACATTACTACAACTTGTTAGATTTGAGAAGATCTGATAGTTTCATTACTTTTTAAGGCACCACATGAGACAAGAGTCCACTAAGAAATGTTTTCGTAACTCGGTGCTCCACTGTCTGTGGACGTTCGCATCGAAGCTTGGCGCTGGTGCTCTTGACTTTAATGTACCTTGCCTTGCATCCGTCAAACACCACAACAACAGATGAGCTAAATCGCTTTTAAATATGTTGAACAAAAGTGGCAGGACGCAACCAAACAAATGCATGAAGAAGATAACCACCATCTAGTCAAAATCTTCGTTAGGAACAGTGCTGGGAGAAACCTTTTGCAGTGTTGATTTAAATTTCCTTTAGATTGCATGACACAAACAATCCGCATGAAAAGCTGCTACTAATTCACAGAAACGATTTCGTTGCGGATCACAACACCGCTGTGGACTGACGTAAGCGGCTTCGCTAGGTGTTTACTGGAGAGTTTGGCGTCACCAAATGAAAACCCAGCCGTACTGTTGACAGCTGCTTTACCTGTAGATTTGGCCTCATTATGTGCTGTTACCGCCCGTAATTCCGAATGCTTTGAAAGTATTAACATTCCGAGAGTCTATAAGATCAAAGAGTTTCTTTGTAGATTTGCCTTTCATTTCGGGCAGCTTCTCCACAGCATCAAATATCTTCCTGCTGGCTGGGTACAGTAACAAATCTTTTACTAAAGATTGCATTGGCTGTTGGGTATTCCTTATGATCTAAGATTCATCTAATCCTAATTATTATTATTATTGACACAAACGTTAACAATTAAAATATGGAAGCGATAATGATCAATCATTAATATTGATAATATTAATTTTAGATAAATAATAATGGTATGCTGTGATCAATAGAGATAGTTTTTAATGTGATTTCGAACAAGTTTTGAGCCAATCTTTTTAAAAAACTTCCTCACAAATGATATATTATACTAATTTGTCTCTTGAGGAGTATTCTTTTTCTTTTTTCCTTTTTTTCTTAAGAAGATTTTCCTGGTTTTCGCTTTTTCTTTTCCTTTTGATGGTCTTTTGAAAATTTTTTTTTGTAGCCATTTTGTATATGATGTTGATATCAGAATTTCGCTTTTCACTGTGTGTCTCTTTCCTGAGCTTAATCTTCTTTTCTTTGCTTTTGGTATGGTCATGTCTTTAAATATTTTTTCAGGCGTTTGCATGGTTGGAGGAGTTGCGACCGCCTCGGCAACATCTGCTGGGTTAATCGTCATTATTTTTCTATATAAATATCATCACCTTAGAATCAAGGAAGTCTAGATCTGTAGAGATTTGCGAGTTAAAACTGCTAATACCGGTGCACCACGTCTTGCTAGATCCATTTGATAAGTTTTCGAGAAGTCCGGCAATTTCGTAATTCGTAATTTTAACAAGCGAATTTTTCTTATTCACAAAGGTGCTGCACCATTATGAACGTGTTTAAAAGGTTTTGTAACGGACCTATCAAGCGACTACAGTAACATCAACTTCTTTACATCTGCAATGTTCTGGTTTTTCTTTAGTCGGGTGTGCACGCTTAACAAAACCTTCTATTCATTTGAGAAACATGGAACCATTTATCCAGTTATTACCTTGAACCACAAAATTGGAGTTATTGGATACTTCGAGCTTTAGATGATCCACCACTCTCTTTCTAGACAAGATGAATAACTGAGGAATAATGACAAAAAAATTGAAGAAATTCGTGGGATGAAATGGAGAAGAAGAATTATTAAAATTATTTAATGATATCATGGAATCTAAGACAACACCAAGAGAATAGAACACGAATGTAACAACTACAGAGGAATAACCCTTGCAAGTGTTATAGAAAAGATTTTAGCAAGAATAATTGAAGTAACAAGTAGACGACAGATTGAAGGTTTAACTGAAGACACACAATGTAGATCTAGACAAGAACAGAGTATACAAGATTTAATTAAACTCGAGCAAGTAAGCGAAAAAGCATTAAGAAAAGAAAAGAAATCCATGGAAAAATCGTTCGATAGAGTTAGAAGAGAGGACGTACAGAGAAATTTAGAGAAGGGAGGTGTAAGCAGGCGTAAGATTGAGATGATAAAGGCAATGTATAAAAACAATGAGGACTTTGTAAGAATATACCACAAGGGGTCTAAAAAGTTTGAAACTAGAGTTGGTTAAAAACAAGGATAAGTATTAAGTCCAGTACTTATAGAAATACTATAAAAAGAGGAATGAAAGCATGTAAGGTTGGAAAATGGAGAATGGAGGATGTCGAGATAACATAGTTAATGTTTTTGGATGATATTGCAGTGATGGGAGGTACTAAGTTCCATGCCTGATTATGCCCAGAAGCCGCCGACTTAGAGTTAGCTGATAAGGTAAATATTCTTTGACGCCAAGAACGGTCTGTAGTAGCAAGAAAGTTATATTTCAGAGCCCCACTCATCATAATTTATTCGATATATTCGAGGTAACATCCCAGCTAGAATGTAAACAGATTAGATTCTTAGAAAACTTAAGTTTATTTTTAATGCATTTTCCTAAAAATTCTGTCAAGAAAAAGATTGCAAAAACTTTTTGTACTAACTGAACACCTCAAGACTGCTATTTTAGGCTTAACAAGCTATTTATATCAGTGATCTTCAGGTAAAAATATTTTGTATTTTAGTTTCTTTATTATAATAAAACTAATGACACCCATACTTCGTAATGTCCCCTATCGAGATGTCCTTCTAAGAATTTTTTCCTACAAATCTCGTTTGACTAGTTCAGAAAAAAATTTTATTTGCTCTGCATATATAAAAAAAAATGTAATATTTCAAACTTTGTGGAAAAATCCCCCATTATTATACAAGTTTACTTTTTTGTAGATGTCACATTAAAACAATTTATTCTTGTTTCAACTTTTTTTTTGTAATTACGTAACAACTACCGTTAGAGAAATGTGTCGCAGTTAAAGTGAAAATATCGTATCTAAGTTTGGATCAGTTAAAAGATCAAATTAGTTTTGTAAACAAGAAGCTTTTATAATTTATTGAAAGGAAGGATATCTGGTCTGTTTGTACTAGCATTAAGTTAAAATCACCAACGAGGAAAGATCGATCAACACAAACGATAGATTTTATTAGTCCAAGAGCAAACATTCCAATTTTCAAATTCGTGTTGTATATTTTAGGAAAGTTTACACAGTAATAGATTTAATAGCACCTGACATACATTTTTAGTTAATTACAATATTTGCTATGAAAACGAAACAGAAACAGAATTTAAATCAACAGCGATTGGTTAAAATGTGCTTTTAAGAGAAGAATGTGTCAAAATTCGTATAAATAAAAATAATTTTTATTAATTATAGTAAGTAATGTAAGTGCTTCTTAAATAATCAAAATAATAATTTTAACTTTTAACTTTTAACAAAGTTCACTGCATCTATCGCTAGTACAAAAAGAACAAAGAAGAAAGAAGACCATCTACATAGAATATTCTCGTTGCCTTTTATTTTTCTTTTTCTTTTCTCACAATCAATTCAGGTACAAATACGTATTATTGCGCTTTTTTAAAATGTTCTCGTACTCGTTTCACCCTAGAAAAAAATAAAGGTGTCACTATTAAGGCCCACCTAGAACTAATTATGAAACACAGATATCAGTGATATCGTAAACACATCATTTTTGAATTATAATATACACTCAATCTTTCGCTCACTTTCATAAGAACCCTCTTCAGGAGACTAAAGAGAAACACTGTAACTCGACATGCCAATTACGCTAAAAAACGAAACTCTTCTGACAAGAATGGAGAACCTGGGGAGTAACTGTAATGGTGGTTAAAGTGGTGACGCAGACTGATTTCCAAATGGTGGAGAGGGGATATCCTGCATTGCGATTGATGTTATTGAATATCTGTGCATTTCTGCTGCTTCCCTGATCTTTCTGGTGTGATTTTGAAATAATACACGTATCTTCAAACAATATCTTACCTATGCCCTGTCTTGTGTTGATGTTCGGCAACAGCAGTGTTCAGTAATGCGTGTATTAATCGAACGACCAGTTTCTTCAATGTACACTGATCCATAGGAGCGTGATATGCTGTACCCTCCTTCAGTTGACGTTGTTGGGTGTTTATCTTTAGGAGAGGGTAGGAGTTAGAAGATTTTGACGATGGGTCTGAAGACGGTTTTGATTCTATATTTTTGGAGCGTTTAACCTAAGAAATCTGTCACCTTATGAATGTATCGTAAGAAAGCGGGGGGAATAATGCACTTGTGTTCTGAAAAGCCTTTCTTGGAGAAGGATGAAAGCGTTGCTTGGTAATCCTGTTTATGTCTCGTATTTTGTAATTGTGAGACGGAAATTGCTGGATAAACGAGTGAGTTTAACACAGGTCGCTTTTGGGTCGGATAGCGATGGGAGTCGGCATGAAGATATCTGTTGGTGTGTGTGCAGATTTACTATATACCAAATGGCCAAGGCTGTCATTATTCTCTACTTCCATGACGAATTTGTCTTGATGCTGGTTGTTTAGATGCTCAAGGAACTCGATTCGCAACTACTGGTGACAACAGCTTTTGTAGAATTCACACGGAATAGGAAGTAGATTGAAGTCAAACATTTTTCTACTAAGATCACTAGATCGATTGCTTTTCCATCTTGGCTCAACAGTTGTAAAATGGGAACAGGGACTTAGGCGACCAAACGATCGCCTGACTCCAAGGTGAGTTAGGATATCAGCTGGATAGAATGTGAAGAGTTTAGAAAGTGTGAAAAAGTTCTTTCAGTACAGCCTTTTAGAATGTCAGCGAGGTATCTTGCCAGGTTGCAGGTTTAAGATCCTATCGTGTTCACGATCGACCGAAGAGGAATATCAGCTTCGTGCATTTTGGAAGACTATACAACCTTGGTGGTTCAGATGCACGCGGTATTGGTTGGCGTTGAACCTTGTGGGGTTGCCGACTTCATTAACGAAGTAATCTCCCGTTAGAGCTTGGAAGTAAGGTCACATCTTCTAGAAGTAAATTTATTTTCTCCACATACTGTGATCTGTCAAGGATGATGGTGGTATTAATTTGTTCCTAGATTCCGTAAAATACTTCTTTCCTCATTGGCAGAAATTTTGCCAAGCGTAGACACTTGGTTGCTTCTAGTCTGACAATTTGAAGATTCTAGAAGATTAAAGACGATTCCACTGCACTCACGATATTTTCTAGGGATATCTTTTTAGGTGCGAAATAGCAATACAGCTGCTTCCGATGTAGAGAAAGGATGTGACGACAAACTGACAACTAGTTTTCGTTTGTTATACAATCCCGTTTTTTCCTAAATATACTAGATTTTCTGATGTGAATCTCTTTAGACTTTAATTTTATGTAATAGTAACTAAAAACCACAGGTTATGAGTAGGTCTCACATACCTGTGACATTGGCAGAAATTGATAAAGAAAGAGAATTCAAGCTTAGAACTGAAAACAAGGCATCACTATTCAACACCCTTATATCTAGGCTTACCGATCAAATGTGAAATTTCTCACCTCATTATCGATTGGTGAATGCCATGGGTAAACCACCAAAGACCAAAATCTTTGGAATCTGTGGTAACATATTTTTCTCATGTGTTACGCAGACAGCAAGATACGATTTTCAAGGCGCCGATATTATTTGTTATCAGACTTGTTATTAAACACGGAAATGCCCCCAACTTCTTTGCCATGACTGAAAACAAGGTGGATCTTTAGCATTTTAGCAGCACTGAGGTATTGCTTAAGTCTTTTGGAAATCTTGTAATGGTTGTGGCTGCTGGTTTTTAGGATAAACGCGTAACCGATTGGTATACTTTTGAGTAGGTTGTGCTGGATGGCATAAACGAGTGTACAGAAAAAAAAGCTAGCCCGTGCAGTCTTTAAACTAATGTATGGGAAACCTACTGGTCTAGATGGCGTATCATCAGAGATTACACAAACGACAATCCTGAAGTATTCAGTCACCCACATTACTGTCTATAGGTGATAAGGGCTTGGTTAACAGGAAGTTTCCAAGACTATGGAAGAAAGGTAAACTAGTTTTCCTGGAGAAACCGCAAAAGGCAGTAATTTGCCTATTAAATACCTTCGCCAAGATCTACAAATGCTTGACAATAAAAAGATAAGACTCAGATAATAGACAATTCGGAATTCTGGAAAGAAATAATTAAACTAACAGAGGATTTTCATACTACCTAGTAAGAATAGTAATTAGCTACCTATATGATAAGTGGCTGGAATAAAAGAAGATTAAAGTCACTAGTAGGGTACCACAGGAGTCAATTCTGGGTTTAATCCCATGAAACATCTACTACGCTGGTAGATATATTAAATCTGGCCATACTAACTAGTGTGATCATCGTGATAGGATATGCTGATGATATCGCGATCCCGATATCAGGATATGATAAACAGGATAAATTGATGTTAGTTCCTTAGTGTTCAGAGTAGATCTCCCAGACAGTTTCTTCTCAGAACACATTTACATTATGAAAACGCATATTTGTAGATTCCTAAATTCGATTTTTATACTACCTTTATCTCAGGCTGTTATCCTTCCGCTCTGTGTATAACAGAATCGTTTGCCGTTAGTTGATTCTGTATTTAACTAATCCACCATCAATTTTTTGTTGTTTAATTTCCTGCATTAGAACGAGACACCTACCATAAATATTTCCTTCCTATATTTAGTGATTTTTAAAAAGAAATACTATTTACGGTAGATTGTTTCCGTTTCCGATAAGCCAGAACTACTTTTTTCTACGTTATACTAGTTTTTTCTCCTTATTCTTTTAGTAAGTTTTGACGAAGGAATTTATTAATAAGGCCCTAAGAAATTTAATTTTTGTTAGTTTGCATTAAGTTATTTCTTTTTTATTTCTCTTTAAGAAAAGGTCGACTTTAAAAAAGATTAGAAAATTCGAAATATTTTCATTTCAACAGATTAAATTTTAATTAACTTTGTCATTTTTCAGGTTATTCTAAGATTTTTTTATAGTCGATGCTTTAATCTTCAACGTTTTATTGTCGTTTTATCATAATTTCCGAACATTTAAAATTCAAGTTTAGATTTTTCTTTATTCAATTCTATCGTCTTAATATATTTTCCGGGTTTTTATTGGTTTTTCTCATTTTACCTTGTTAATGGACTTTTGATGTTAAGAATACTCTTATCATATGTCATGATTTTCTCCTCTTGAAAAATTTTCTTCTTCGCCAAATAATTTCAACCGTAAGAGTTTTCCTTGTGTAAAAATTTTTATATCTTTTTTTCAAAGAACGCTTTTTTTCTAAGTCTGTATTTCTACTATAAGGGTACCTGTTGGCCTTGCGCAATAAATCGACTAACAGTATAAATAAATCGATTTTTTTCTGCACAAGACGATTCGATTCAGGAATGAATGTAAAACCGATTCGATGCACATCAATTTAACTTAGGTTCATGAATTCTTGAATCGCCCAAGCTCAAAGTTTCCTTTTATCACTTATCCTCCCAATGGCTTAAGTCACTTCCAGGGTCGCTTTCCCTATTGATATAATTTAGAAATTATTACTCCTATCAACTTCTTTAGGACCCCTTGTTTGGCTAACAGATCAGCGTTTCCGCCGAGTCTGGTTTTCCATGAGGACTTGCCTGCAAGATTCCGTTCGCTCCGGACGTTTTCTTAGTTTTCCTGTTGTACAGGAAAACCAGTCCTGGGTTATTGAGAAGGAAATTGCACTTCTGTTACTTATTGCCTTTGGAGAATATTAATATTTTAATTATTGGAATGAATCAAGTAGTTTCTAATATGAAAATAGATGCTTAGTAAATATTCGTTCCAGACATAATGAGTTTGAAAGTTCAGTAGCTTGTCATTGATGAAATAAGTGGAGCGGCACCAAATTACAACTTAAGTATTTCGCATCTGAATACATATCAAATTGGCAGATTCTGATTTCTACAGATCAGGCAGGATTGATCTTCTTGATGTTGAAATATTTTATAGTTTACTTTGTATTGATCAAGTAAATCTTGGTGTGGTATCAGGTTCTTTTTGGGTTCTACACAAAGCATTAGTTTCGAGGCGTAATCTGTCGTTTGAATACTAACATGCAAGAGCAATTAGAAAAATTCTGGGCATTGGAAGAACCCCCCTCCGCATTAAGCTCTTGCTTGTAAGAAGATGATAAAGAATGCGAGAGTTATCTTTTCAAAAACGGTCAAAAGACATTCTGATGGTAAATTTGTGGTGAACATTCCTATTAAAAGGTCTCCATCAAATCTGGGCGATGCTTACGAAAATTCTATTCGTTGGAAAAAAGATTCATTAAGAATCCCGAGGTTAAAAGTATGTACATCAATTTCATGGAAGAATATAAATCAATGGATCACATGTCTTTGGTTGAAACTCAATCAGAATTTTCTTATTACTTACCTCAGTTTCACAACAAAACTTAGGGTGGTATCTAATGGTTCTGCTCCGTCAGATAATAAAACTTCACTTAAGGATCTTCAATATATTGATCCGAGTGTACAATACAAACAAACTCATATAAATTCTTTTTCGGTTTAGACAATACAATGTAGTTGTTAGTGCAGGAATTTCGAGAATGAATTGAATGGTGTTGGTAGACAAAAATCAAAAGTTATTACAAAACATATTTTGGATAATAAATGAAGGTACTTCCTTAAGATGTTATAATTATCTATCTTTCACTACCGGTTTTGACTATTTGTCATCATCAGGTGGAAAATTGTGTTAATTAAATAAATGTTGAAGCAATCTATCATTCTTTAAAGCTGTATTATTTCTATTATTCTATCTGTTATAATTTATTACATAAACTAATTATTTGATCGTTTAGGATTATTAGGTTCTTGTCTGATTCTTGCAAAAAAGCGACTTCAAAAATTGTGGTCACTGAAGCTGGACTGGGATGAAACACTTCGTCTAGAGATACATGCTTGTTAAAGCAAGCTTAGAACTTCATTTAGTATAATAAATACACTTAAGATTGCCAGACAAGTTGTTTGTGCAAATTATATTGAAAATGTCGTACACGGGTTTGCAGACGCGTCAACTGATGCTTATAGTGCATGTATCTGTTTTCGTAGTGTTAATAATTGTGGAATTAGTCAAGTCAATCTTGCATCTTCTAAGGTAAAGGTGACTGCAATCAAATCGCTAACAATTCTGCGGTTAGAATTGTGTGGTGCACTTGTGGTTCAATTACTTAAAAAGGCAGTAAAGTCGATAAATTTCAAGATTCGTAAAGTTTGGTTGTGGTCAGATTCACAAGTTGCTTTAAGTTGGTTATCTACTTCTCCACATTTATTATTATTACAAACATTTGTTCAAAATCTTAGTCATATCTCAGATTGGCATTATATAAAATCAAAAGATAACCCGGCCGACATTCTCTATTCCATCCAATACCCAATAATTTTCTATATACCATGTAGTGAAATGGGCCTTCAAAAAACTGCAGCTTTTTTCCGCCATCTCCTTTACACCCTGTATATATAGCGAGTTTTTGCAACCTTAATTTTGTCGCTTCTCGCATCCCTGGCGGCTTCGTGTCTTGTCGTTCCAGTCTCCTTCGTGGAGTCTTCGACTTTTCATTTCCATGTGAATGTTTGTAATCCATTTCCTCCGTGGCCTTCCTCGTTTATTTCTTTGTGTTGGTGTCCAGTTCCAAACCTTTAATGGTATCCTTCCTTCATTCATTCTTCGTAAATGTCCGTCCATTTTAACTGTTTTTCGCCTATAGTATCCACTATCGTATTTTTTACTTTCATTGTTTCTCTTATATTCTCGTTTCTTACATGATCAAGTAAAGTTAAACCAGAGCATCTTCTCCAGTACATTATTTCAGTTGAGAAGAGTTTTTGTGACATATCTTTGTCTATAACCTTCACTTCTGACCTATACATAAACACTGCCTGATATACACCTTTCTTGGTTTTCTTTGTAAGGTTTCTATTCCACAAGATTGGATCGGTGCTTTAATCACGTGTTTTCCTTTCCCAATTTTTCCACTGTTTTAAAGTGTAGCAGAGATAAATTTTAAATATGGTTGGGGAGAGGCATGAGCCCTGTTTAACACCTTTTGTTGTGAGAAAGCCTCTGAAACTTGGTTTCCGACTTTAATAACGGCTTGGCTTTGTTTATATAATGCTTTTACAGCGTTTATATATACACTGTTTATGCCTGCTTCTTTCATTGCGGTCCACAATTTCTGCAACGGGACGGTGTCGATTTCCTTATCAAGGTCTATAAAAGTGACATGAAGTTCCATTCCTCTTGCTAATCTCTTTTCTATTGGATGTTTTATTGTGAATATATTGTCCACGCAGCAAGCAAATTAAAGCTAAGGCTATAACTAGATTATGTCCATTTGTTGATGAGAATGGTTTCATTAGGGTTGATGGTAGGCTGCATTTATCAGATTCTGACTGTTTCAAAAGGCATCCTTTACTTTTAAGATTTCACGTATTTGCTCTTTGAAGGAGAGCATCTTAGGATGTTACATGTAGGACCACAATTTCTGCTTAGTTCTATTCGAGAAAATTATTGGGTACTGGGTGGAAGAAATCTGACAAAAAGATAGTAGTCAACCGCGTTAAAAGTTTTAAAGTAAAACAAATGTGAAGCTTACCTAAGCTAAGATACACCTCACTTTTCCTTTTGATATGACTGGGGTCGATTATGCCGGGCCTTTTAGCACTAAAAGTAAACCTGGATATGGATTACAAAGTGTTATGTTTGTTCGTTTATGTGCTTTTCGACAAAAGCTACACTCTTAGAGCTGTATCAAATCTAAGAAGAGAATGTTTCATTGCTACTTTTCGTAGATTTGTCTCTCGAAGAGGTAAGCCAGACACAATGTATTCTGATAATGGGACTAAATTTATTAGAGCTAACTGTGAATTACAAAGCTTAGGTAGATTTCTGCAAGATTCTAGTGAATTACTTGTTTATACATTTGGTAACGAAGATGTCAATTGGAAATTCAAACCTTCATATTCACCAAATTTTGGCGGCTTATGGGAAGCTGGAATAAAATCTAGTAAGCATCGCTTAAAACCGGTAATAAAAAATGCATCATTAACTTTTGAACAGCTTTATACTCTTCTTACTCAAGTGTTATGTTAAACTCCAGATCTCTAACTCCACTATCCTCAAGTCCTTTGAACCTGAGTGCTTTGACTCTTTCACATTTCTTAATGGGAAAACAACTAACTGCACTACCAGATCCCGACATTCGTCATGTTCCTGAAAACTCTTCAAGTACCAACATATTCAAATGTTACATCAGCACTTCTGGAGTCGATGGTCAAAAGACTACATAACAAAACTTCAACAACGACAAAGATGTCTTGGTGAGAGACTACAACCTTCCTCCTAGATCGAGTGGAAGCTGTGCATCCTGGACCAGACAAGAAACCTTATGTGGTGACAGTGAAAGTTCGAAATTGTAAAATTAAACGTGCAATATCTAAAGTTTGTCTTCTCTCTATTGAAATTAGTATTACTAAAGATACAATTCAAGACTGGATTTGAAAACAGGACAATCAAATTGTTAATTGACTTTGACTTTATATTTTTCTTTTTGGTTTGTTTGTTTATAGATTTCGTATGATTGTTTACTTACCTCGTGTTGAAAGACATTCTTTCAAGGTGACGGGTATGTTCTACAAAAGTTGTTTTTTTAATTTATTTAGGATAATGTACGATATATGCCGTATGAGTACGACGAGAATATGTGTTCAACAGTATTAAGCAAGGATTGGTGCTAACGCATTAAGACGGTGTACAAATAAAGTTTTCAACAAACAACAATCATTTGGAGTTTTATTTGCGAGAAAATTCCCCAACATGGGGCTTAGAGAAATGTTACCAAATACTTTCTGCTTTGTATTTGTCTTAAGATAAGACAACGGAGATCTTTGAAATACAAAGATAACATGAAAAATTCGCTATGTTGTGCAGGCATGTGGTATATCGTTTAAACACGAGTTTCTATCTTATTTGATCTCATACAATGATATAGATTGGTCAAGCATTGAGTATCCTTTCCCCTACCGATGAGATTAAAGGGTTACGAAAATTCACATACTACTCCGTGAATGAAATACGGAAGATTTCTAGCAATCATTGCATTGTAATTTGCATATACAAACATATTATATAATTTAGTAAATAACATAAACATCAATATTAAGTCATCAAGTTTATATTTACGACAATATACAATCATGTTATAGTGTATCATTTATTAGAAGAATTATAAAATAAGCAAAAAATCTATGAAATCATACAAAACAAACATACCATGTAAAAAATTTATTACGCTTACTACAATGATTAAAATCCAAATTATGTTAATAATAAAGGGAAAAAAGATGAGATAAAAATAACCCATAATTACAAACAAATTAAGTAAGCATGATACAATACAAACAAAAAAGACGATTGTAAAAACAAAACAGTGAGAAACGGTAAAAAGAAAACTTGGTTTTAATTAATAAAAATGCAGTGTATATAGATTCAAGGTTTTTCTTAAATGCCGCTGTTAAACCGACTGCGTTTTTAATACCAATATAAAATATAAGAATCCTAAACATTTATTCAATGAAAACAACCATTCTGCACAAATAATATAATAAGTTGATATATTTAATTATTATTATAAAGAACAACGCAACATAAAAGTTGAAAAGTAACTAAAAAGAGAAGGTTCTCTGACTTTTATTTAAACTTGAGTAGGTTGGTAGATCAAGACCCACCAATCTAGAGAAGATGCTGCATATATCAAGCAAAAGTTGCATGCATATGTTATTAACCTTTGCAGAATGCAAACGGCAATCAGATACGTTGGAAATGATCAAAAAGTCTTTCAAAATTGCATTACAGCCCGTTCACAGCATCCCATAGGAATATTAAAAAAAGATTTTTGTAATTTCTTTACCTGCACTGCAAAAAAACTGTTATCCACCATCTTAAGAAGTCGAAGTGGTCATCGGCAGTAACTGCAGCTAAGAAAAGCACGCGCTTACGAGCCGGATGGCCAATGTTCCTCCGACTCTAGGTGCGGTGACGTCGGCCAATGGGGGCCGTGGATGTAGGCCGAGTATAAAAGTCCTCGGCGGTGCTGCGGAGGGCCTGTCAGGTGCTGAACAGTGTTGTGCTTCAGTTTATTGGTGATGGCGCGCTTGCGAGGTGCGCTCCTCTTTCTTGCGACATGTGCTTTCGCCGGTAAGTGACTGCTTCTCCTTTCCATGCGAGTTTACGATGACCTACATCACTTACGCGAACGTTGCTGTATACAGTCAAGTAATCAAGAGAAAAAAAAAAGAACGACCTGAAATGAAAATGAAAAGTGAACATTCCATTTGCACGCCACTGTTTTTGCTTTTTATTTCTGTTCTGCTGCTGCAACGTGGTATAATTTTAGTAATTAGTTTTTTAAAAATTAATTGACTATAAGGAAGCGGATATCATTTATATAATAAGTTTAATCACGTTTAGATTCCTGTGATATGCATAGTTAAAACAATTCATGAAATATTAGACGGAGACTTCAATGCCAGGATAAGTTAATAACCTGAAGCAGCTTTCTTTATTTATTTCTATATAGCTGATTGTTTTTTTTATTTATTTTTAGTTCAATATTCGCTTAATTATTAAAACTGAAATGGTAGAAATTTACTTTTAGTTGACTAACATTACCAACGCTGTATTGTGAAAGTCGATTGCCTTGTAGTTTTCACTGCAGTTCCCGTCTATTTTTGAATTTGTTTCTTAACTTGTAAATATGCAACTGATGATTAAAATTGTAGCACGATTAATATTAATATTTAATTTGTTGCTAGATTTCTAATTTAATACGGCATTATTGCTCAAAACTAAAAAAAGGCGTTGGAGACTGTAAATTAGCATTAATCACAGACCATAGCAAAAATTTTGCTGTGTTAAATAAAACTTGTTTGTTTTCTCTGTAATAGCTGCAATAATGGAAACAATAAGTAGTGCATGTGATAGAGAATGATTTAATCCTTTTTTGGGCAACTTGGAAATACTCCTCTTTCAAGTATTGATGTAGGAATTTCAAGGTTTATCATTTTATTCTTATTTGTAACCGGATTGTATATACATAGTTCAATTAGATTTTTCCAAATAATTAATGAGCTGAAAGATCACTTAGCTTGTTTATTATGATATCTAAGCCAACTATTACTAAAGATAAGCAAAACGATTTAAATAGCATAAAACTTCGATTAATATAGAATTTTAAGTTATAACATGCAAGCTTACATAATAAAACTTGCTTAATTACGTGAATAAGTTGGCGTAACGGGTTGGTATTTATTTGTTTGATTCGCAGGTTGATTTTGTAGGCACGGTTGGTAATTTGTATTACCAATTGTCCTACTTTTGTGTATCATAACAGGATAATACTACATATAGAGATAGTTTCTCTTATTTTTATTTTCTTATCAATAAATATTGCTTCAGGAGAATTATCTAGAAGTGAATTATCTAGAATTACTTGCTTGTTGATAGGCACAAATTATTTTACAATCACCGATTTTGTCTGAAAAGTGAACACGGCGGCGTTAGATAAGTAGTATGTGTTTACCTATGTGCATCACTGAATTAGAAAGCAGTGGCTTGTATATTTTGATTACATAAACGTAAATATCCTATCATGTCAGAGAAAAACTAATTAGCAAGTCGGGGATAGTAGATAATTTTGAACTAACATTCTATGCAATACAAAACAAGCAGCTGATTACTTTCTCTCACTGGACAGGAAGGTCGTTTTTGCTCTTTTTAGGATATGATTTCATTTTTATAACAACAGTGTTTAAAAAGTAATTAATTATTTCACAGTGGAAGCCGTCCGGGTAAAGAGGCAGGCAGAAGGAGAATCTTCAAAAAAGGAAGACAATTTTGAAGCTGAACTTTGCAAAGATAAAGATGCCGGCGAATGGTTTAGGCTTGTAGCAGGAGAAGGGGACAATTGCCGTGATGTTATCCAGTGTACTTCCTCTGTAAGTTATTGCAAAAAAAAATTAGCCACACCTGAACTTGAAATTTACCGTTCTTAATTATTCAGGGACTGCAAGCTATTCGTTGCCCAGCTGGTCTATACTTTGACATTGAAAAGCAAACTTGCGACTGGAAAGATTCCGTGAAAAATTGCAAACTCAAGAACAAAGAGCGCAAGGTTAAGCCTCTCCTTTTCACTGACGAACCTCTTTGTCAAGACGGTTTCTTAGCCTGCGGTGATACAATTTGCATCGAACGAGGATTGTTCTGTAACGGAGAAAAGGATTGTGCTGACGGCTCAGATGAAAACACTTGCGGTATGTATGCATTGTTGAATTAAGTTTAGGGAAATTGCTTCGAAATTTTCGTCAAGACCTTGTGGATTACCTTCGATACGAAAGCAAACGTTAATAAGAAGCAACTTTCGTCGACCTTGATGTAACGGGTGCGGCGCCTGCATTTGCACACACACACACACACAGATACACCGCGACGGCACACTTTCGAAGCAAATAATTTAGATGCCGGCCCGAACAACTATGAAACACCTTATTGCGACACGATCGCCCTTTGCTATAAGCATCAGACGACCTACGACCTTTCAGACACGTTTCACTTTTAACCATTTCATATGTTAATTGCTACATAACTCTTTAGATTTGAATTCAATAATAAGATGCAAGCGAAAGTTTACTGAAGTACGCTGTTTTGTTTATTGTAGATATTGATAACGATCCAAATCGCGCCCCACCATGCGATCCAGCAGTCTGCGTCCTTCCGGATTGTTTCTGTTCCGAAGATGGCACGACCATTCCTGGAGATCTTCCAGCTAAGGACGTTCCTCAGATGATCACAGTAACATTTGATGATGCAATCAATAATAACAACATTGAACTATACAAAGAAATATTTAACGGAAATCGTAAAAATCCCAATGGTTGCGACGTTAAAGCCACATTTTTCGTTTCCCATAAATATACAAACTATTCCGCCGTCCAGGAAATGCACCGCAAAGGTCATGAAATTGCCGTGCATTCTATCACGTAAGTGCTAAATATTCTATAGACGAGGACAATTTATTCAATTTCCTGTTTGTTAGGCACAATGACGACGAACGCTTCTGGAGCAATGCTACTGTTGATGATTGGGCCAAAGAAATGGCTGGTATGAGAATCATCGTGGAGAAGTATGCCAACTTAACCGACAACAGTGTTGTTGGTGTTCGTGCACCTTATTTGAGAGTGGGTGGAAATAACCAGTTTACCATGATGGAGGAACAAGCTTTCTTGTATGACTCCACTATTACTGCTCCGTTGAGCAACCCACCCCTATGGCCCTACACCATGTACTTCCGCATGCCACACAGATGTCACGGAAATCTCCAGAATTGCCCAACGAGAAGTCACGCCGTTTGGGAAATGGTTCTCAATGAACTCGATCGTAGAGAAGATCCTACTAACGACGAATACCTTCCCGGATGCGCTATGGTTGACTCTTGCTCTAACATCATTACCGGTGATCAATTCTACAACTTCCTCAACCACAACTTTGATAGGCATTATGAAGAGAATCGTGCTCCATTAGGTCTTTATTTCCATGCCGCATGGTTGAAGAACAATCCAGAATTTTTAGACGCTTTCCTTTACTGGGTCGATGAAATACTTTCCAACCATAATGATGTCTACTTTGTGACCATGACCCAAGTAATTCAGTGGATACAGAATCCGAGAACTGTTTCAGAATCTAAAAACTTCGAACCCTGGAGGGAGAAGTGCGTTGTTGATGGAATCCCAGCATGTTGGGTTCCTCATTCATGCAAACTTACATCTAAAGAAGTTCCTGGTGAAACAATTAACTTGCAAACATGTGTGCGTTGTCCCAACAACTATCCATGGATGAATGATCCAACCGGAGACGGTTTCTTCTAAGTCAATCTAGTAGCTAGTTCTTATAGGGACAGTTATAAAAGTGTCGCCCTTCCAACTCGTGGCGTCCTGTTATAATTTTAACCGATTCGGGTTTTCTAGTGATCCTGTTCTTCAATATTTATTTTTCGTTTTACTAAAAATGACTGTATGCGTGATTATATTTGTTGTTTTTGTAATAAAAGTTTCTTTTATAAGTTTTTAGACTGCTCATTTCTGTTTGGTCACGCAATATCCTACAACTACAGCAGCAGGTTTACAATGCAAAGAAAGACGGCGTGCTGATGTACTTCTTGTGTTGTGTAAAGTTTTATAAATGTTAAATGCTGTGTATAGATACTACTATTATATTTAGGGAATCGGGGTTACGCCCCTTTATCTCAGATAATCTGTTGAATTAAAATATACAACTAGAAATGATTACATAAATTTGTAAAAGGTATGTTACCTAATCATTAAAATAAAATATTACGTACTTAAAAAAGCTGTTACTTTCTGCAAATACTTCGACTTGTTTTATTTTATTATGTAGTGTATGCATGGTTTGCATGATTGCCGTATAGGAAATAATGAGCATTGTGACAAAATGTTCAGATTCGAAAAGCATTGCCAACTTTCCTAGGAAAAGCATTTGAATTCAAGGTAAACAGGTTAATACTATAGAGAAGTTTTATGCTTATCTATAAAATAATATTAGTAATGATACTTTTACAAAATGACATACTTAAGATCATCCGCAAATCGTTTTAAATTAAAACGCCCGCAGGACTTTAACTTTTGTTATTTCTGAATAATTTATTACGGCGCAATTCATTAGATACCAGTTTGCAGATATTTCTCCAAACCTATAATTGATAGCATAAAAAAAACTCGTTTTAGGACAAAGTTCATTTTTTCTAACTAATCTACCCGTCACTAAATTTCTTAATTTTCCGCACGTAAGAAATTTTCAAGCCCACACAATTCGATTAATACTTGTAATTCATAAATGGTGTCTAAGCAATGACCAAAAACCAAATTAAATTACAATTAGTGAAGGTTGCGAAGGAAAGTTAATGAAAAGAATATTTCTTTAATCATGTGGGAACGCGTTTAGGAAAATAACGAAATGTTTCTATTTAAATAATGTATGAGTGTTTAAATATTACTAAAAGCTTTTGTCTCGACATAACTGAACTCTTAACAGTATTTTATTCAAGGTTACTCGATGCATATAATTATCGTACCTGCACAGACAATAATGCTAAGCTGCGACATATATGATTGAAACTAAATGAAATAAGAACGAAACTGGTTGCATTTGGACAATACACACCCAATTTATTTATTGTCAATTATTTAAAATTTGCGTATTAACTAGTGTATCAAGGTTTAACAAGAATTAATTATTGATGTCGAATTAAGGAAACGCCCTCTTGACAACTAGAACAGTACACATCTGCATTCTGCACTATATTGATATACTGAAACTGTAAAATGAGAAACAATTAAATCAAGGTTTACCTGTCGTTACCCTTGCCTTTTTTCTTAAAAAAAAAGGAGTAATAATATTGCTCTTTACATAAATATCTGGAGCGATTTTACTAATAGAGGATATTTCCTCACCCAACCACACCCAAGGTTCGTTCTTTGTTTATTACTTTAAAATTCATAGACGATGTTAAAATGTCCAGCATTAATTTAAAATCAATAACGTTTTCTGAATAACAGATTAGTAATTAATCATTAGAAATATACATTTTTAAGTAATCTTTGACGTGATCCATCCTTGAACTTTAGTTTCTAAAATCTTCAAGTTTAAGGATCTGATATTAAAATTTATCGACAACTTCTAAAAGTCGTAAAATCATTAAATGTGCAATTTAACTTTTTTCCTCGTCCGATTGTTTTTCTTCAGAAGAATGATTAATCAGATCGAACTTGATTTATTAAATTCACCGCGAAGGTTAAACTTTTTTTTTATTAGAACAACATGATCTTGTAGTAATTATGTTTTGCAGACAAATCTATAGCAATAGCGTCGTTTGTAATGCACAAAATGTAGATTGTTATTCGAATAGAATACGCAGCTTCTAATTAATGCAAAATTAAATGAAATAGTCAGGCCATACAAACAAGATGAAAGAAACACTTCATTAGAATTCCATCTAAGAGATTGTTTGAGACAAATAAATTTATTTGTACAGTTTTGATTTGAAATTCTAATTAGAAATTCCTTCGGCACAAATCTTTAAATAAAACAACGTGCGAAAACAATAAAATTAATTAGAAGTTTATTAGAATTTATTAAGTGAGGACACTGAAGATATATCCATGCGGAATGATAATATTTTTTTACCTGAATTGGATTTTAAAATGTACAGTCATCCACAAAAGTAATGTCCCAGTTACAGTAAAATAAATAGAGATACTTACTGACTTTAATGATTACGAAAAATTCTGCTATTAGAAATGAAAAATTTTGAATTAGCATAAAAATAATTAGTGAACAAATAGAAATATCTGACGAAAAATTAAATTTTTGGAGCTGTTTAATTACCAAGATTCATTAAAATCGTATAAGCATTTATCAATTAAAAAACATTTTAAGTTATCTTCCAAATAAATCGATACTTACACTATCCTTAATGTCATCTGACAAATGACTTAAAACTTTAAGGCCAATATAATTAGAAGAGCAGACAACTATCCATATTGGTGAACCCTACTATACATCCATTACATTTCTGAATTAGTAAGACATTTTTAAAATTCAAAGCTCAACCTTAGAAACAGATTTTATAGCAAAGTTGTGATTCAGCATACCCATGATATAAAACAATCAACAACCAGGCTAGATGGGGCTCAGCGCCCTGACACGTCACTTTACCCTCTCAATTGATAATAATCGTTCGTGTTTTCAAAATCATACATAAATCTTTAACATTCAATTTAAAAAGTACAACAAGACTGTAGTTTGTTAGGATTTTTGTAGTATTTTTAAATCTTTATTGCTTTCCCTTGCCAAGTTTCCAAAAAAGCTTCACAATTTTTCAAACTTTTTAGGCAATTTGTACCAGTACGGTCAGTATTTACTTTCTGTGTCCGGATCGCAAGTAAAATCAAATGATGTTTCCTCAATATTGCACCACAAGGATGTCTGTCATTCGCTTCGATGAGGTCTCGATGGGTGCAGACCAGTAAGTGCTCAGCGTCTTGTGTTTGTCCACATCCCCATCTTTTTAAATTCTTCTTGACTCGCGAAGTATTAGCTCTGAGCCTATTGAGGGCTCTCCACGTAGGATGCGGTAACTCACTCCCTGCAATTAGCTCCTCTCTCTGTTTCGAGGCCTTAGCAAGGAGAGACGCCTGCCACAGCTGACAGAAGCGTTGTCCGGCAGTGGTTTCAAGTGCATCTGTGGAATTTATAAATTTGATACCGCTGTTGTCTAAACAAGGGATGCCTTTGGATAAGTTGCTTGCTTCTTCCTCTCAGCTTCTGAAGCAACCTCTCTCCTATACCTATAATGGGATAAATTGTATATATTGGGGTGGATGTTAAACATCCAGATATATTCGGCCAGTGTCATTTATTGTAATATCGACTATATGGGTGTGTGCAAAGCGATCCCATACTGAAGGTGAGTTTTCCGCAGTTGAGAAAGTTATGTTTAGCCTTCTCCTTGTCTGGCGGTTTTTAAGATGGGTAGGCGCTTACCTGGATTTTCTTATGGTTCGGTTTCAACGAGTTCCTGTCATAGTAGCAGCTAGCTCTTCCAGAGCGGCCGATAATCTGCATTCTACCTCATCGAAACTTCTCCTCTAAGCCTCTACGGCCGTGTCATCGGCATATATAAAACGCCTCGTTTTAGGGTAAAGAAATGGTGCAAGTACACTCCCTTGTGGGCGGCCGTTCTTCTGGTTCCTCCAACGACTGTCCTTATACTGAAGGGTGACGCAGAAACGGCGGTTTTGGAGTAAACATTTCAGTAGATTTGTTGGCGTTGTATACTTTTACTAATATTTTTTGGTGATTTCTGGTGCAGCGGAAAGTCGCATCTGTTATTTGCTTCTGCTCAAACCCATTATCAATGTGTTGAGTAAGATTTAGTATTTGGCCAAGACTTCCCTGCTTTGAAACCCGCTTGCTCTGAAATAAGCTTCTCCTCCACAGTTTCACAGATGCAGTTTAAAATAATTCTTTCAAACGCCTTAAAGAGGCGACACAGTAAGGAAACAGGCTGGAAATTTTTTGGTTCTGTTGATTCTTTTCTAGGTTTCAGAAGTGCCACTACTCGTGATTTCTGCCAGGTCTTAGGTATAAATCCAGTTACACACAAATTAACCATATCTAGAAGCCATTTCATTATTTTGGACAAAATTCTTTATTTGATCCGTTCTCATATCGTCTAGTCCGGCTGTTTTGCCATTTTTCATTACTGAAATTGCAGCTGTGAACTTTTCGATAGTGAGGTTTCTATAATTTCTGCTAAAGTTTTGTCGTGTTGGTAACAGTACCTTCTGTACACTAGAGAGTTTTATTGAAAAATGTTGGTAATATCAAAAAGACTGTTTATGTTTTTATTTGAAATCAGAGGTCAGATTGTCATTTAAAACAAGAAAACATGACCAAGTTGCACTCTGAAAAACGAAGAAATCTTTTAGATGGCAGATTAAAAAGATTGATTTTGAAATGCAAAGCACAATTTTTAGGATTAAACCCCCAAATGTTACTCAAAGAGCAATATTCGAGGTTATGTGAAACGTTTGATGTTACGGTCAGGTTTACATTGAAAAACACATTAAGTATTAGATTTGCAAACAAGTAATTTATAACATAATAAAAAATAAAGAAAATTTACAAGATTCAAAAACAGGGAGAACAAGGGAATTAAACTTTTGGGATTCTTTTTTCATTCAAAAACATTCTCATATTTTAAAGTTACCTTTGTTATTTGTTTATTATTTGGAATAGACATTTATTTTTAGTGTTCATTACTTCAATGTGAATTGCAATGAAAATGATTTGCAAATAAAATAAAACTTACTGCATTTGAACATGCTTATATATAACACTTTGACAAAAACTTTTCTGGTGAGGAATTTGTAACTAGAAGTAGTGACGCCAACATAAATAAGTTTGGGGTATAACAGTGCATCCAATTAAAACCCTAGAAGTTTGAAATAGATTGGAATTATAGAAATGAGACAGGGTATACATTTTTCTCTTGCTCAAAAACGCGTACTATCCTAGATTTTTTCGTCTTTCCTAAGACCTTTCCATTCAGTAGGAGGTGATGTGCTATTTGATCGGGTGTTATTTTTGTTAGATCCTGTGGTGTCGCTACTAAGGTTTTTCAGGAGTTTCCAATCGCGACGACTGTTTGTTGTCATATCTAGATCTCCCAGAAGAATGCTCCACCTTTCGGTTCTAGACTTGGATATTGGTTTCATTAACTGTTCACTAAGTTCAACTGTTTCATCAGAGAAAGGATCGCTATCATGTAGTTCCTGGTACGTCTCAAGCATGGTCTTCGATTCTTCTTTGAGTCCTGGGACATATTCCGTTATACATCCTCTTGATATATGTTTCCGTGATATCTTTTTTACCACCGCAACAAATGATTCATAGTTTTCTGGTTTAGGCTCGATTTTAGTTACTTCATCATCTAACTCTTTTGTAAAATCCTCCCACTTAGCCTTTTTAAAGTTGAAATGTCTTTACAGGGGACTGTTTTTGGGTTTACGGCAGCTAACACTATACAAACTATTGGTTTATGTTCTGTTTTTGGAATTGAGTCCATAACAAATTTTTGTGTGAGGTCAGCTAGCCTTCTGCTCGCGAAAATGTTATCGGGATTGTACCCTCTTCTCCATCTGCGGCTGCTAAAAGATGTGGGTAACTTTGGATCAAGGTTGACGCGAGCTCATGAAACCCAGTAACTTTTTGATCGTCCCGACAGGGCCATTTAAACGACCCGAGAGGGCCGAGAGGTGGGAATAGCTCAACAGGCCCTTCGGTCCAGACTGCTTGAGAGACACGACCGACTCAAACGACCCGACAGGCTCCAACAGCTTGACAGACCCGACAAGCCCAAATGGCCCAATAGGACGGAGAGGTTCAAATGGCTCAACAGGCCCGACGGGCCAAAACTGCCTGAGAAACCCGACAGGTTCCAAATGCTTGACGGGCCCGATTAATGATAAAAATCGCAGACAGAAGGTTCAAAACTGGTGTTGTAAATTCATCTATAATTTACGGAAATACGATCATGTATCTAATAGCATTAGCAAGCTCAAATGGTTGATAATGGAAAATCATTGGAAATACCAGTTAGGTTCATATACACATGCACTATTAATCTCCATGCAGCCATCTGCTAGTCTTTCTGATAGATTGGTAATTAGGTCTCAAGTTCATTCTGCAAATATTCGTAATAAAGGTATGCTCACAATACCGTAGCATTCAACAACCTTGTTTCGCAGAGGATTTAATTATAACGCTGTCTCAATATATAACTCGATTTTCTCTTACATAAAAAACCTTGATCTAAATAGATTTAAAAGCTCCTTAAAGAATTATTTTTTGAGTCTTCAATAACCACCATGTGTATGTCTAATTACCTAAATCAAAACAAATTAAATTAAGTTAATCTTTATGTGCTATCTTTATATGTTTTGTGTAGTCGCTTGGTTAAATAGAGAAGCCTGGCTAGATTTCGCCAAGAGGCTGCAGATATTCATGCACATGCTAGTTTGTATCTTTCTTTTTTCAATAAAGACGATTATTACTATTATTATTATTATTATTATTATTAACCTGAATTAGACTCGAAAAGCCCTATACAGTTTTAAACTGAGGCTTAGCCTCACCTAAACCGGAGCTTTCAAATAGGGAGCGTAAAAGCCCGACCAAGAAACCCCTCCCATTTACGGTCCGATTCTCCTTTTGGTTCGGCATGAGAATAATTCTTGAGGCTCCACCTGATCTAGATTTGAGCTTTGGGACGGATCACCAAAAGCCCGACCAAGAAACACGTCTCGTCTACTGTGCAGTATGGAAATTTTCTTCTTTGGTTCGTTATGAAAATAATGCTTGTCCGGGTCAGCACGAGAATTACTCCTGTCCAAGTCAGTGAGAAAAAATCCCGGTCCAGGACAGTACAAGAATGGTCGGCTTCGTATCAGTACAGAAATAACTGCCCTAAAAGGCCGACACACACGAAAAACTTGATAAATCCGACAAAACGCAGACACAAAAGGTCTGACAGGTCGCGTAAAGGCCTGACTAAAAAACCCAGTTGGGGCAGGCCTCTAACAATTGCTGTCGTGTCATCCTACCATATAGATTGAAGAACATTGTTGTGGAGAAAGAAGAAGAAAAAAGCCCATGACGATAATTGGTAATCTTGAATTTTTGACTTGTTTAATTCCTTTCAGCATTGATCGAGATTGTTTTGGTCTTGCAGGCAATGTTTTGTGTGTTTTTCTAGTTTGTACCTTTGCATGTCTGTATATAATTCATAGACCTTTAGGCTCCTCTTTCGTATCAGTATCAAGAAAGTCAAGTGGAACTTCAACTCTGTTTTGTTATGCTCCGAATAAGGCAGAGAATACAGACTTTTCTAAAGTACTTAGACAAGTGAGAAACTAGAATCTGAAACATCCGATGATGACTAAAGGATCCTTTTTAATTGATCCTTGGAAGTTTTTCAATTTTGACAAGAATATAGAAAATGAGATAATTCAAGTCGCTTAAATATGGTGAAGCACATAAATAAATGCTTTCATAGTTCAAGTTTGACTAAATAAGAGACTTTTTGATTTGAAGTGTTATTAGGTTTTAACTGAAACTCACTTGAATGGAATGCATTACAGAAAAGGCAGTGAAACACCAAGAACTTACATTTATACTATGATTAGTATCATAGAAATATCAGAAGCATAATACTTCATTTGCAAAAATTAAATCTTTGAATTAACAACTAAAATTGATTTTCTGAACCATAGAAATCTTTCTGATCTATACAAATCGTGTAGGTTGTACAACAGCCAAGTGATCAATTAAAGATTTCTTAAATCAAGCCAAATATTTTATCTTTGATGTTTTTTTTTTGGTAAAATATCCTAGCTAGAAACTATTTTAAGACCATGTACTATTTGACAAGTTACTAGAATGAATATTTCGGTAGCGACTGGCCACAAAAACTCATTTCTTAGTAACTTCTTGTTTTAAACCTTTGACTTTTTATTCCAGCCTAATGCTACATAACAAAATTTGTTTCCGACAAATAGATTTATGAAATGTCTGAATTTGAAATTTAAATTTGGGATTCCTTCGTCACAGATTTTCAAATAAAACAACCTGATAGAATAATAAAATACCTAAAAGAATGTGTCAGGACTCATTGAACCTGTTTTGAAGTGACTAAAATTCAAAAAAACAAAATTATCCATGTAACATTATGATACGTTCAATCCTAAAGATATCTTGATTCAGATCCGGTTAAATCGCTTTCTCTACTACAGCTTTCACTTTTCTATAGGTAATAATGTATGTATATATATTTTTAGGACCTTTGAATAATATAGATTTAAGATGATAAGAATAATTTTCATGTTATTAAATTTAAATATAAATGGAATAGCTAACACGGTTTATGGCCAATATGTTATTTAAAAAACAATCGAATATTCAAGAACGTAATGAAATAAAATTATGTAATAGAAGATGACTTCCTTAGAGTTAGAGGATAATTGCTTTGTTGCCCTAGGCTTCTTAAATTGTTATAAACATACTTAACACACAGAAATAACTGTTATATAGTGTTTTCTAAATGAAGAAAAAACTATGTATAAATTATACATGTAATAAATAACAATTACGGTAAATCTAGTTAGAAAAATATTTAAAAAACAATAACAAACGAGAAAAATAGAGATGACTTATGTGAAGGTTAAATTTGGTTATAATTAATTAACGGTATTGCGTAATTATAAGTCGAACTGTTTTTAAAAGAAACCGCAAGCACAAAGGATTCATTCTAAGAAACAAAGTAAAAAATGATGGAAATTTTCTATGACACAACTGTGTTAGAAATAAACAGTCAAGATATATAAATATTCGATATAAATGTGTTGTTTAAAATTACTTACTTTATTGCAAGTGAGACCTTTGTGTTCAATAGAAAAGACTATAAGCCATTATTATTGCAATAATATAAAGAAGAAACTTTCTGATTGTAGATGATCTTTAATTATGATGTTTTGTTTACTGTGCGCACAAAAGATCCAATGCAAAAATAGAATTTTCTTATCGAATTCCCTATTAATTCTTTTTCCTTGAAGTATGTTACGTGGTTGGAATTCTTTGCTATCATAAAGAATTCACAAATAGTAGTAAATAAACATTTCTAAGCTGTATTTAATGTTTTGAAATTTTTGTTTTCTTTTTTAGTACTAAATTTATTTTTAAAACTCATTAGATTCATTAATAACCCACGAAAATTATTAGACGTGAATCATGAATCTAGAAAATTAGTACCAAGATAAAAAAAAAGAATGTTTTAAAATATTCTCAGAACTTTATTTACCAACGGCTGCGACTTTTTAATCGATTAAAAATTAAGATTGTTATAACTTCTGAAACTTTTAAGGTTATAATCCTTTCTTGTCATTCTTAGTTTTCTACTTGAATTCCAGCTTGAGTAATTTCAGACAGTAAGAGATTTAATCCTTTAAATAATAAAATTAGACCATTAGCTGCTACACCATTTATTAAAACGTTTCGAGTTGAAAGAAGAAAAAGGCTTTTATTTAATTTTCTCTTGGGAACGCAACAAAGTGTAAAGTAAGGAATAATAGAAATTGAAAAGCAATGGAATGAGTCTTTAATGTAATAACTTATACTAACTTCTAAGATTGTCTTTGTGTAATAATGAATGTCGGGATAATAGGATAGTAATAATTCATGCAAGTATGGAATAGAATCTTCTAATATTCTAATAGAAAGGAGCAACGTTAATAAGGCCCATTTTTGGCCCACGATCAATTTGGCTATAGCAATTTTATTATTAACTTCAGAACATTGATTTCAGTTTTGTGGCAGTTTTCATTATTGTATATAGAATTGTATTAGAAAAAAAACCAAAGAGAAAACGTTTCTACAACCTTTTCCTACAAATCACATCGCTTAATAGGAAAGAACTAACAGAATAGCTTGATATTAATAAATAGCGGTGTAACATACCGAGTCTAGCCGAGTTTGCTTACCAGGCTTGCATATGTCGATGCTGGAATGGTTGTCTATAACCTGATATATCAGTTTCATTAATAGACAAAGCTACAATCCGTGTATAATTCGGAAATATACAGGGTGTAGAATTAATTCATGCACCATACGGATTTCAATAGTAAATTTCTAATGCCCAATTAATTGCTCCCCTAATTATATTAAAACAGAAGTGTAAATAGCATTTTTATAGAGAACAAAATATTACATTTGTACATGTCCTTCTAAAAATGGAAAAATGTCTGGTTGGCATTTGCCAAAA
This sequence comes from Ignelater luminosus, assembly GCA_011009095.1. NCBI lineage: Eukaryota > Metazoa > Arthropoda > Insecta > Coleoptera > Elateridae > Ignelater > Ignelater luminosus. The sequence continues at coordinate 461,512 of VTPC01090288.1, read as the reverse complement.
ATAATACCTATCGTACTTTTTTTAGAATTTGCAACGTTTGATCCGTGTTTGCTAATTTAATTCTAGTCGTCAAAGATATTTTAAAAATATTTTATACGATCTTGTAATAATGCAAGCAGAAATTTCTCAAAATTGTTTAAATTCACATCTTAGCTTCTTGCTATCTTAATACAGTCAAAAACTGACAATTGCTTATTTCTAAAGCTAAATTTAGGAAATATCATGCAGGGACCATTAACATCAAGAACCGAAACGAAGATGGTGCTTTGCCTCTTTTAGACTTTCTTAGATCACATTTAATTTATTTTATCAAGATTTGTCTCTTTTGCAAAAATAGTGCTGTCTGTCATGAGCAAAACAACTTCGCAAATATAATAAATGTGACCCATCAATCATAGTCATGCTGAATATAAAGCAGACACCGATATCCGCTATGGCCCTATGAAGAGCAACGGTAAATGTGTTAAAGAATAAAGATAAGTTAATGGAATTTGGAGTACAACATGATTGTCCAATTTGCAACAACTTGCCTAAATTAAAATTACGTTGACTTAGTTTTGTTATTGTTCCTTATTGATTAGTAAACAAAACTAGAAAACACTTCAGTGCATTTTTCCTGAGCGACTTGACGCAAATACCTTTTTTTAGTACAAAACATTACCATTTTACGATTATGATACTAAAACTGCTAGATTTCGGTATTTTAACAAGTTGTGAGAAAAAACATTCTATTCCCGTGGGTATTTTCAAATCTCAATTCATGTGAGATATTACAGATTGGACAGTCCATTAATTTATCTTTTATCGTTTATATCTTTATTAGGAAGTATTTTAGGAAAAAAAACATTTATTAGAACTTTTGCCTTAAATTGACAGTTAGAAATGCTCCTGAAGTAGTCTAGAACTCAAGTTTTTTTAAGTAGCCCCCCATTAAAGCTGGGCTTTTGTAATCAAACTTTCCTCAGAACTTTTAATTGATTGTTGTTTTACTAATTGTATTGTACAGATTATTTCTTTTATTGAACCCAAAACGACCCCGTATGACTGTGTAGCACTTCGAACACTACTCTCCATGTCTGACCTGGGGCTTTCCTAAGGAGGAAGAGACACCCCCGAAGAAACCTTAAAATATAATCCGAGTTACAGCATGAAGACACTTCATATTTCATAAGTAAACGAGGATTTAAGCTCACACAGATTCTAACTATGCCCTTGAAAATATAATTGGAGAAGCAACTCATTGGACTTAAGAATTCACTATTGAAGTTTGATTGAGTGTGGATTGGGGGAAGAATAGTGCTGGTATTACCGGAGCACAACATGCAAGCTCCCACTCCCTCACCATCATAAATTGGCCCTCAGCCTAGGCCAATCTCAGTCCTTTATGCTACGGAGCTACTCACATAGATACCTCGAGTCGAATGGGAATCGCTCTCGCGATGAGTTGAGGTGCCCTCATAGTACGAGGGATGCCTTCCCCGTGGTTGCCCTTACACCGGTGTTGGATCTGGAGAGGAATTGGAGCCCGGGGCGGACTCGCCGGACCTTTGCACTTCCCCCTTTCACAGACCAGACATGTTGCAATCAAGCATCCCTTCTCATCCTTCATCGAGTTCAGCAGCGTTCACCTACCAAACAACCAAATTCCATCAAGGCCGAAAAGGCATATGTCTATAGTGGCGGATAATTATGATTATTGCTTTACTTTCCTTGGAATCGCTCTAGCCGATGGATAGCTGCAGACCGGATCAACGATGATCCAACCCATCGGACCTCCACACTTCCCCCTGGACCGATCGGACAGTCCGTATTGCGGGGAGTTCTAATCAAAAATCCCATCCTAACCCATCCTATCATTTACCGTGTGCAGCAGCGTTCATCTACTAACCGTTACATTTCACCTGGGCCAAAAAGGCATTAAGCCTACAGCGAAGCAGCAGCAGAAACAATGTTGCTTTGACTTTGACTTAAGTGGAATCGCTCTCTTGCATCCCAACCTTCAAGGAGATCACATCTCTGTTGCAACTCAACAATCTAAGATATAACATCTTTTACCTTTCAACAATCGCCAGATAACATCCCTTTATCTTTCCTCCGGTCCGGTCAACTCCTCTTTCTTACATGCAAACCATGTGTTTTATTAAACAAACTTAAAGTAAAAGCTTATTGTGTGCAGTCGTCAAGGTCACCTGGGTCATCGCCATCAATTGGCGCCATCACCAAGCCACCTACACCACGCCTTTACTCTGACCAAGTTAGTTGATAACACTGGGACGAAAGTTGGGTATGTATGAGTTGGTGTGGAATCGAAATTAAGGTATGAAAAGGAATGGAACCCAGATAAGATGAAAATGGAACAAACTCAAGAAGGGCATAGGAATGAAGTATGATGAAAACTTTACAAGAATGGATTACAAATGGGAAGACAATGAGACGAAAAAGAAACTAGTATGGAACAAGACTGAAAAGAAGATAGGACGAGAACTAAACCAGAATTCAACGAATATGGGAAGAGAATGTAACGAGAATGGATGGACGATACAGTGAGGATTAAAGGAAAATCGGACCAGAATGAGAGAAACCACATGAGGCGAGAGTGGGACAGAATCGACACGAGATTATATCGAGAGAAAACGAGCAAACGACGGAACAAGAATGAAACGAAAAAGGGACGAGAATGGCAGACGAGTGTGACGAGAACAAGAAGAGAATAGGAAGAGGAAAGGAAAGTGAAACGAAATTAGTAGAAGAATAGATGATCATAGGACGAGAATGGGAAGAGCAAGAATGGCACGACGGCACAGGGGTGGGATGAAAATGGGACGTCGATGGGGCGGGAATAAGAAGAGAGTAGAACGAGATTGGAATAGAAATACTATCAGAATGGGAAGACAGTGGGATGGTATTGAGAAGACAATAGGACGGAAACGATTGGGCAAAAACGGAACGAAAATGAAGGAATAGAGAATGGCACGACGACGGACTTAAAAAGAGACGGAAATAGAAAGAGAATGGGACAACAAAGGCATGAGAATAAGACAAGAATAGGACGGAATTGAAGCGAGAATGGGTAAAAGACGAGACGAGAATGTGACAATGGTGGAACGATATTTGTCTAGGATAGAAATCAGATGACAGAAGGATAAAAGTGGGAAAGAAATAGGAGCTGTGCGGACGGGTAGATTTATTTCCTTCTCGTCTCGTTCCCGTCCCATCTTCGTCTGATTCTTGTAGCTTTTTCTCTTCTAGTTATCATCGCATTTTCGCCCCTTCGTCTCGTTCTTGTTCCACTTTCTTCTAGTTTCTTCCTTGATCTTTGTCTCATTCTCATCTCGTTCTCGTCCTATCTACGCGCCATTCTTGTTTCACTCTCCCATTCGCGCTTCAGTCTCTTAATTCCATTCTCATTAATTGTCGTCTTATTTTCGTTCTTGTGTCTTCCCATTTTCTCTTGCTCTCTTTTTGTCTAATCGTCATCCGGTTCGTCCTAATCTTGTTCTACCTTCATCTCATTCTTATTTTTGTCTTCTCGATTCATTTCGTCTGATTTTCTTCCAGATCTCGTCTGGACTTCATTCCATTCTTGTTCCATTCTCGTCCGTTTTTCGTCACATTCTCGTTTAATTTCCTCCCCATTCTTGTAAAAGTTTTTTCCCAATTGCAATTGATTTATATTTCATTTCAATCTTGCTGAACATGCAGGGATGAAAAGTTCCAAACTGGGGAGTTTTGAGATTTTTTCAGTGTCGTTTTGACCAGTTTTATTATTAATAATTATTTATTGTTCAGTTTTCAAGATTTCTTTAATTCATGAATCATTATGAAAGAATTTTATTTTTTAGAGTTTACAAAAGTTAAAGTTACACTTGGTAACCTAAGAAATTGCAATTAATTTTAAAAAATGAACATTTTGTCAATAGAGTCAGGGTTAGAATAACTTTTCTATTTGTTTCACTATTCACGTGTTAACTTACCTACCTTATTTAAATTGGTTTTATGCAGGATCATAATGTAAGTAAAAACTTGGCAGGCATCCGGAAGGTTTGCCATCAAATTATCCAGACTAACAAGACGATCCTTCTTCAAATTTGTCTTGATTTCCCTTAGGGATGTACTTAGATGGAATTCAAGAAATTTTTAAATTAGAGAAGAATGCGTTTAGTCGCTACTTTTTTTCGATTAAACCGTTATCGTTAATGGTTATATAAATATCAATATTGAACTGCCTTCAATGAGGGATTTCAATTAGCAGTTGATTGTATTTAAAGCTCACTAGAAATATTTCTTTGTTATATGAGTTTTAAAGCGACACATCTAATAATTAGCCATTAGATTCATTAGTCTCATATGAAACTGAACCCAAAACTACAAATAATTTCCTTGCTTTTAACCAAGCTTTCTACCAGCTCAATGGCATGGACGGGGCGAGAGCGATATATTGCTAAAAGATATAAAACGTTTTTCCCAAACGTACCCTTTGTAATAGAATCCACAAGAACAATAAGAAATCAAGCAAAGCAAATAGATTTCTTGATCTGAAAATTTTTTGCTGATTTTGAGAACAAAACTTTGGTTTTCAATTGTTTTCCAGTTGTATTTTGAACACCACTTAACTCCTGAAAATGGCGGAACCATTACATTTTCCATCTTCAATTAGATTCTACCTTAGAAGAATCAATTTCGTACTAGACATTAATTTGAATTTGCTGTTCTTAAGTCATCAAGATACAACAAGGGGTTTGGAATGTAGAAAATAGCAAGAGCGGCAATTTAGTCTTTTGGGTTTATCCATTATCAATTACTACTTTCTGCATTTGTAATGCTTTTGGAACCTTTTTCTACTAGTCGATTTTATTTCATATAATCAAATAACACACCGTTTAGAAAATCCTATTGGGTGAGTTGTCAATCCCCCATTAGGAAATTTCTAAGTTTTCAAGATGAAATGGGAGCAGTACTGATAGTGTAATGCCTTCTTGGCGGTGATAAATTAGAAGAATCAATACCGACAACTGACTTTTCTCCTTTCTGTAGGTTTATGAACAGTTTTTAATTTAAAATAAATAAAATTTCCTTTGGTTGGTGACAACTACAATAATTTGACCTCAAACCATTTCGCATTTATGTAGATAGTTCAAGATTAGTAGCTTACGTAGTTACTTATTGTAACAAGATAAATGTATGTAGGTAACAAAATACCTTGGGAGTTTCATGTTGTCAGCGTTTTCCATTATGAAAGAAAATTGAACAGCCCACTCGGTATAACTACCGTTCAGATTTTTCTAGAAGTTCGTAGAGAGAAACATTTATTTATTTCAAACGAAAGACTAACCAATGACCTATACAAGAAGAAACAATTATCTATCGGTATCGACCTTTACAATCCATTATCAAGAAAACAGCATGACAGCTTTAATGTCTGGAAACCTTTTCCTAATTGTGTTTCTTGAAATTTTGTTTTTTTTTCTGATTCTAAAAGGGACTAGGCCAAATAGTTTTTCAACAGGCAATTTGGGCAATTTTCATTGTAAATGCCCTTAAATATTAACAGATATTTTTAAAATTATTATTTTGTGTATTTACTAGATCATCGCTGTTAATGAAAATGTTAACATTCCTCGTCGTTCTTAGAAACCAATTATATTAATATTTGTGGGCATGAATACCCATTGAGTAGTAATTGGGAATTTGTGAAGAACACGGTGTGAAAAAAAATCAACAAAATCTTTTTTAAAATGTGAAATGTGATTTCTTTGATAAATTAATTTTTAAGACTCATAAAAAAATAAGAAATTCAATCTAATATACCCTACAGAATCAGCAAGAAAAATACAGAGATTGAACTGAAATTTTTTATTCAGGTTATCCTCATATTTTCTATTTACCCTTATATTTGGACAAAATCTTTTTTTAAAAAACAAAAACCTCGAATATTTTCATATTTTGTTCAAGAGCTGTACGTGTATCGATTTCATATAACTAGCTAAAAACAAAACCTACTCTTCATAAAAGATTTTTAGCATCACATTCATGAATTTTTAAAAACCAGAAATGCTTAAAGACGAGGAAGTATTGACATATTTGAATTTTATAATGACCCTGAACGTTGCAAATTTAGGTAATGAAAATCTTAATTTTATCTTATAAAAGGACAATTTGGTGACCTTAACCATATTTTGAGTTTTAATGAATACCCCGAAGGGTCAAATTAAAATGTTGTTTTTATGGAAAAACATAAAAGTGGAAAATTTAATAAATAAATGAGATATAAATTTAATAAAGCAACGAATTTGTAGTCACAATGTATTCCTTCATGTCCTTGAGGGGCAGATTTGCTTTCAAGACTTGTTAATATAATATCTTGGAAAAAAGAAGTTTCTTTCGTGGTACTTCAACCGTATAAATGTAATTTATTTATCCTAAGATAAAATTAGGATATAAAAAAATATCCATGCCAATTATCGTAAAAGTTATCAATCAAGAATTTTGATGATTATGTTATTATAATTATTAAAACTCTTTCTTATAGTAAATGACCGTTAATTTGTAAACATGATTTATCGCTTTGAAGAAGTCGTGAAGGACTAATATTTAATTGTTGTTAAATATTCATTAGTCAGTTGAATGTTAAATGTATTCTGCCCACTTTTTCATAAACTACTATTTTACCAATTTTTAACAGGAAACCCACATCATCACTTTCTAGTGTTCATCCGTACATATGAAATATGCATTTATGACAACGAAAAGTTGATAATGTTTCATCAAAGAATCGTAATTAATATTCATACTGTCCTTGGTACACATCTAACGTTTCTAAAACGAACAAAATGATACGCTTTCGTAGTCAAGTTCATTGTCATTCCGTTTTTTCCTTCTGTGCGATCTTCCAAATTAACTTCGAAAAATGTTCAAAACATAAAGAAAGTGAATTCTGGGTCAAGGTATTTTACCAGCGAGACTACACCCACTTGGCAGCCGTAGCCTATGGGTTTCACTTACCATCATCATCATAACTTGTTGAACACTTTTACTTGCATACACGCAGAATTCAATGAGTTTCTTGAAATGACACTGAAATATTTAGAATCTGGCAGGTATGCATTATTTATGACTAATCTGTTACGCAACTTTTCACTTTTGTGCCACATTTTCAGTTAGAAAGTATAAATCGATATCGGAAAAGTGTCAAAAGTGCAAATGATTACATTCGTATATTATAGAGAATGGGAACCTATTAAAGCGTTCATAATAAAAAATTTATAACTTATTTTTTACATAACGACTATTTTAGACTAATTTTAAACGTTATCCAATTCATTTTTAAATTAACGAGAAAATTGCTACTAATAATAATAATAAAAGCTTTTCTGTGCCTATAAAAACATACAACGAACGTAGTAAATTTGTAGGTTACTAAAGTAGAAATTAAGAACTATCGTATCCCTTTCTAGCACTCACAAAAAATATTTTAGCAAAATAAATTATAAATTTGTTTCAACAAGATTTAGCCTTGGGATAGATTTTACTTAAAAACCAAGATGCAGTTGCCAAAATTTAATTTATGAAGCTGATCAGAGTAGTACATTATATACGAGTAGTTATAAGATTAAGATTTCACTTACGAGAGCAACCCACACTCGAAATTCTTTCTATCATGTAATTCTTTTAAATATATGCTGCAAAAGGAGTGAAAGACGTTTAAAATTTTTATAGACAATATTACAGCATCAGTAGAATGCAAATTATATGTATATTAACAAATTATGACATTATTGTCTAACAAAATTCTTCCGTTGCAAAATTCATGAATAAGAAGGATGTAAATCTTAATTAACTTTATATACCGAATATTCTATTTTGAAAACTTTTTAAAAGGCTTGAAAATTTTAATAATTAAATCGCTGATAACTTAATACCCATTAGGCATATACAATTAACAGTAGCGACCTTTTAAAATATTTTAATTATTTATAATTATATGCGAATATTTATACACTTTTTATATCAACAAGTTGAGTTGATACAAACCTCAAAAATTTATTTTTGTCGATTTTTTGTCAGGAGAAGGACATCGTGATGGTTAAAGCTAGGAAGTACACGTTCTCAGATTAAAAAAGTGTCCTGTTGAAAGGACAACCAACAAGACAACCATAAACGGTTAACCTTTGGGTGTCGTTTAGATTAACAAATTAAAATATGTTAAACTTTTTATCTTGTAATTATACAAAAATTAAATTTTTTAAAGGAACTTAAATTTTAGAAACTTTAACAAAATGGTTGTGTTTGTGTAAACGATAACGTTGAAGAAATTTCAATTTTACATGTTCCCCATAAACTTGGTATATTTGGAAATCGAGATGTTTACTTCAGCTAAAGTTTTTAATTAATACGTAGCTTTCAAAAGAGAACTTTCCTCGTTTTAATTTTTACATAAATATTTTTCATATAAGTTTCCTTTCATGCTCGTTTCATTTTAAGAACTCTTTATTTATAGAATACTGCTGAACAAAATATGAAAAGATTTCTTTTGTACCAGAAACCCAAAAAATTCTTTCTTTGCAACTATCTTACCTTCTCTCCTCCTTTCTTATTTCTTATTTTATTTTTGCCCTATTTCTTTATTGATCTCTATTATTTCTAATGGGCATTGCCACAGTCTTTCGTTTTTCTTTCTTCTTCTTTCTTAAATAGTATGCAATTATTTTCAATTTACGGTTATCGTTTATCGTGGTGTCGATGACGTTTTGTGGGTTTATTCTATCTCCTATCTCTCTCTCAACTTTTGATCTATATCTCTCCCATCTATCACAATAAAAAATGGTACGTTCCACAGTGTCACTTTGAGTGGTTTAACCAGTTCAAAGAAGTTCGCGAGTCGGTGGAAGATGACAAGCATTCTGTTCGACCATCATCATGCACAACCAATTCATGATGTTTGCAGTCGTGTTGGCCTATCATACGGAACATTCCAAAGCATTCCAGCAGATGAAATGGGCATGAAACGAGTTTAGATGAGCTTAGTCCGCACTCACACTTACTTCTATACTTCATGGTTTTGTCACATAAGCGGAACGAATCGCTTTACTCTATTCTTTTAACCTTCTTAAGAAATCTCTTACGATTTTCATCAAAAGGTAGTCGGATTTGTGAAAGTTTCTGTTGTGCTATTCATCAGACATCATTAAAGGAAATCACGGAAATCATTAGCGAGAACATCGGTCTGAGGATTAGAACCTGAAGATTAAGCGTAATACAATGCTCTTCTATTGACGTAAAGACAAAGCAAGAAGGGAGTATTTATGCTTGATGACTTATTTCCATTCCTACAGCAGGTACGAGATTGACAAGAGCAAAATTTTGTTGTTCGTTGATATAATACCTGATCACAATCTTTCTATTTATTGGCATCCAGTATTTTCAGAACTTATTCTATTAGAACATAAAGTTATGGAATGACGAAAATAAAATTAAAAACATACTATATAGAAGTGCTTGAGGAAGACAGTATTAGAAAATTATATCAACAAAGATTAGACTAGTAACTTATACAAAAGGAGTATGAAAATACACACGAATTACACGAACACTTGAAACAAGCTATGCATCAAGCTGCGACTGAAGTATTGGGAATAATAGAAAGAAATCGAGGAAAATAATGTAAGAACCCAAAAGGGTTTTTTGTTCGCTCAACAGGATATTCTGTGTATGTTCTGAAAAAGTATGACCGGTGAAGAACTGGGTGAGGAAGTAATCAGCATCTTTCAATCAGTCAGGTTTGGTGTCAGTCTTTTTGTCCGTACAGCCGATTCGGTGTGATTATGCCATATGTCTTGTTCCAATTGGTCTTTCTTCCATGAGCAGCTCTATTGCGGGCATACCAGTCACTATTTGTACAGCTGTGCTCGAAACCGTTCTATACGCACATGCCGAAGTAGTATCCTTCTCTGGGTACTTTCTATTATTTTTCAGTGTTTTTCTAATCTCAGTACATCGTGCAACACCGGAGCCTTATGAGTTACTCTATAGAGCATTCTGCGTTTCTTCTAATTTTGGTACTAATCCTAGTAGG
>VTPC01090288.1:334878-441440 GCA_011009095.1 Ignelater luminosus | reverse complement strand
AGAGCTTGTAATGTGCTACATGAAAACTTTTTTCATTTTCTTTGCAAACCGATTTGGCAACAACAACTTATTAGGGTTTTAGGAGCTACTGCAAGTTTAATTAGTTAAATTCACTTCTGACAAAATAACAGCTGATGTTTCACCTGCGGAACAAATCTGAAAATGGTAAGTATACTAGTTAAACTTACCCAACGCTTGTGTTTCAATTAAATGTAAGACAGAACAGCTCGAAATCGCCATTTTTAATCCAAGAATTACCATAATGAGATTAAAACACATAGTGATATAAGACACAGTACTTTTTTTATTATGCTATCCTGCAAAGCAAAAAACCCTAACTTAAAAAATAAACGAAACTGAGTTTAGGGTATTGCTAGAAAGTCCTAACTTTGAAATAAGTGATACAGGCCAATTTTTAAAATGCCCTATCCTATATAGATATGAAAAAAAGACAAACACTTAATATCGCAAAACTATAATGTTCAGAGCTATGACCTTTTTGCTTTGCAGAGCAATATATTTTATTCCATGTAATTGAAATCACCAAAATCAAAAAGCGAGAAGTAGTCCCAAACTATATTTTTTCACTATTGTAAATGATAGTCACAGATTCCTTATCGGTTCATTAATACCCGCATGTTTCCATTTTAGTCCAGAAAAGTTTCCATGAAGCGATGTTGACTTGCCAGAATACCTTCAATCTTTTTATCTCATCGGACTTAGTTAAATAGCAAGAACGTATTGTATTTACGTATTGTGCTGGTTAGGGGAAAGGAAATCCTTGGATTGGTGAAAAAATATTTTGTTGAATTGTGTTAAATTTAGAGGAGCATTTGATTTTGCCTTGGTTATCAGTTAAAAGTCTATTTTTGACTTATATCGGTTAAAACCAGAGATTAGAGAGTTCAAAACTCAAACGCAAATCAAGTCATTTTCAAATCAAAAAAGAATTTTCTTCTGAGATCCAATTTCTTTGGAAGTCCGAGATGCTGGTTTTATATATCATCTTCTGCAAACTACCCAGGGGTTTTCCGATCCAGGATCGTCAACAGGTTCGGCACAAGTCGTTTTAAGCACAGCTTAAGAGCAAATACTCTCTATTAGGGTGTCCATTTGTTTAATGCATACTCTCTTATTTTTTCGTCTAATGTCAGAACACTCGGAAATCAAATTTCGTGACGTTTGGTGTATAGATTAAGCCGTGCCAAGTTGCATTGAAACATGTCAGTACTTGCATACTTAAGAGCTCGAGCTTTTACACGTCCATACCTCGTAGTTATCGATTGTTTGTGTTTGTTGTGAATCCTCATGTCGGTGGAATTATTATTATATTTTGAGAAAAGGTAGGAATACCTGCAAACTCTTTACCTAATTGCATAAAAAAGCTGGTAAACTTGCATCAAATTTGCAGGAACCTGCAAAATGATGCAAAGAAAAGGCGTATTCTAGTTTCGTAGAGAATAATTTTCAAACAATTTGGATAATCTTTTTGATATTGCACACACCGATGCACTTCTGTTAATAAAAAAAGACGAAGACAAGCAGCGTCAGAGAGAGCCAGGCCAGCCCGGTAACTTAGCTGAAAAGGATAAAAAAACTCACCGAAAGAAAAAGAGCGCGTGGGACAAAGAGAAAAATTGACGAATAAGATATCTCTCTACGGAATCAACCTGTTCGGCAGCATACTGTCGTTGTTCTAGCAAAATTCACTAAGTCCGATTTTTGCCGTTTTTACTTTTTTTTACACCATTTGGTTTAAAATTTGCTGTTTTCTAGATACTAACTAAGTCCAGTCTGTTGCTAAATAAGTGTATAAAACACACCAAGCAGTTTTTCCGCAAGTGTGTGATTTATAGTTACATTTTGAACTTTCAAACTCTTCTACTGAAAAATGTGTATTCTGGACTTAATGACTTCTGCCAGAACAATGACAATATGATACTACAAATTTACCTGATGATTCATCTTCCAGTTCACCTGATAATAGTTCACATGAGCAGTTGTCAACGTTGTGAAACGGGCTAGGAAAAATTTTTTTATTCCGAGATTAGTAGCAGCTTCAGATAGTGTCAGCTAAGTATGAAAAACTCTGTTTTCACTTTTCAAGCTACAATCGAGAGACACTTAGACTTAATGTTGCAGATTTTCAGGTAAACAAGTCGTCCGTCCAACGAATCCGGACAGAAAAACAAAAGGAACGTGCAGAAGTCATAAACATTGATTTTCAAGAAGTTGTTACTGTTCACTAGAATGATAAATTACTACCAGATTTGAATGTCCGAAATTCTAGAAAAAAACGTCTTCCTATAGTAATTTCATTTGAAAATAAAGAACAACTTATTGTTGTGTCAGAATTGGGCGATTGTAGCGGCAAAGAGCAGTCACAAGCTGTTTAGAATGTGATTGCTAATTGGAATCTGTTGTAATAATCCATCCTTGAATGCAAGGCGTATCAATGATGCTTGTGTGATCTTAGAACAAAATCTCGACAGTTTTGCTACTTTTCGCCTGCCGCCAGCACGTCTATGAGCTTGTGTTGAAAACTGTGTTTGAAGTCAAAAATCACCCAAGTTACGACAAGCTCAGATATTCCACTTTTCAGAAAGTTTAAAAACAGTTGGAAAAACGTTGATGTCAATAAGATACAAAATGAAAGCGCTCTTAAACTATTTTGAAATTGATACATTGCTAGAGTTCTACGGAAAAAAACTAAAAGAGAATATAGAAAAAGACGACTATCGAGAGTTAATAGAACTCTCCATCATAGTCTTAGGAGACGTGAACTGAAAATTAGACCTCCAAGCTTGTTGAATGACCAGAGCACTCTAAATATCGCTATTCAGCTCTTAGCTCAAACTAACTCAGAAATACAAGGTATCACTGCTACAGCTTGTTTATTGTCACATCCTATTAACCCATGGCTTCAATGCTTTTCCACAGTAAAAATACCTCACCAAGACTTGTGCTTCCTAAAGTCAACGAAGGTTTATGAAAATGTGCACGAAAACATCGCAAAAAACAGCTCTACAGAAGTTTTGCCAGCATTTATGGTATTTAACTGATTTTAGCTGTCTTGTCACTGTTTGATGATGAAGTTGACGAAGAAACAAAAGCAAGATTGATGACTAAGTTAATGCTTATTTCTTCATTGCTTTACTACTTTCATACTAACCATTTTTTCTTTTATTTCAGAGAAAAACATTAATGATTTTTTATCAATCAAGAGCAAGGATTCGTTCGCTCGTCTCAAGATGGATGATGGTTTTTTCCAAGAGGGTCCCTTAAAGCAACGAACAATACAGCTGAAAGGTCTGTAGAGTTGTTGCAAGACTTCCACGATCTGATTACCACAGAAGAGAAACAAAAACAACTTTTATTACGTTGTCTACAAAAACACAGAAAATTGTACCCTGACTGCAAGAAAGAAATTTTAAAAAGAAAATATCCCAATTTTTGCTTTTTATCCTAACTACATAAAATGTGAAATCAGCTTAGTGACTTAATACTAGCTTCCATATAGCAACTTTGACGTCAAGTCGGCACGGGTTAACATTATTCTAGGGGAATCATATTTCCTAAATGAGTATTTAATACTAAACGAAGTCAATTTAGAGGGTATATGCATCGGATTTCGTAAAAACAATTTTTTTGCCTCATACACTCCATGTCTATTTTGAAATCCGAAGGAGACCCCCCCCCAAGTCTGATTTAGCGCCCGAGAAGTATTTCCCGTGTGCCTGTGAAAACATAATGTAATAGGAAAAGAAAAGAGGCTCAGGCGCAAAAACAATCTTCTTGTGGGCGCCGACGACGCGACGCGGACTAATCCTAGTCAGCTTTATATCAAAAATTGAGAAAATTGGAAAGCGCACAGTGAGAATTCTGAGACGAATTAATCTTGTCTAGATTCTTCACATTACTGTTAGACATTGAAAAGTTTTCAATAATACTTTCTGTAATTAATCATCAGTCTACTGTACTTATTTGAAGAAAATGAATAGACAGAACAAGCTGGATGAAATGGCGATGAACTAACTGTACATCAAAGAGCAACATCATGAACTTGAACAAGGTGTGAAGACTTCCTTGTTAAGGAATCAACGATTTTATCAAAACTCATGCTATTTTAGTATGTTTTAGTGCATAATTTTAGAAAATGAATATTGTATCAAAAACTATTTATAAATAAAATCTACTACGGCAAAGACCTCAATCTAACAAAGCGAATCTAATTGCAACTATTTAATTCTTAGTACCCCAATATAAAATAATTTTCAGTGTATGTATTAACAAATTACTATTCTATAGTTTCGAAATTGTTTCAAGGTTCCCTATGTGAAAATTAAGTAAAATGTAATTTTTCAATTAAATGTGTCCTTTAATTGTTCTCATACTGCAACATAAATATTAATTGTGGAAAATTTGACTAAAGTTTATTTTTATTTTTTCATATCTGAAGAGACTTGATTGAAATTAGATTTCTTAAGGTAAAATAGAATCAAAATCAAAATTATTAATCAGGTTTTGAATTAAATGGTCCAACTGCAACTATTTAAAACGAGTTTGTGGTAACTTTAAAAGTTGATATGTTGCAAGGTTTCTTCAAAATGTTTTGTTTACTGTTTATATTAAATAAACAACAATAATAGAGTAACGTTTTTGTGCTTCATAACGCCATGCATGTAATAATTACTAATTATTTATCCGCTCCGTTTATTTTTCAACTTTTTTCATCTAAACGTACGTCTTGATTACCTGACACGTGTGCTATTGGAGTGAATCGACTCTACCAACGCATTGGTCACATGCGCAAAATAAAATCGAATGGCAGTAAACATTGTTTTCAACATTCCTTTAAGAGAAATTAAAAGTATTTAAACAATGTCACCCAATTAACTACATCTGATGGCCTACTATACGACTGAGAAACCAAACTGAACGTGTTGTATTTGATAAATATGGTCTACATGGAATATGATAAAAATTTTAAGTACCCTCCTATAACGTTCAAATTATGTTAAGTACATCGTTAAAGAAGATTGCAATGATTTTTTTCTATATACACACTGATAATTAGAAAGGCAGACGGTCTAAATGTAACGCATGAAGTGTACAAATTCCCTGTTATACAAGTTGGTTTCTTGCTAAATATGCAAAATGGGTATAACCAAGCCTAGACTATAATGGTTAACCCGGCCCATTTTCTATCTTTAAAAGTTTAATTCTCTTAAAATAGCTATTTTCTCTTCTTTATAACAAGACATAATTCATAATTTTGTTTAAATTGGGTTATTCAGTAGAAATCGGAGGCTAAATTTGTGTTTCATTCAACAGAATGAATTTGCTTAACTTTCTGTATTATTTAATAATTAATTTATTTATCTTTTAAACGATAAATAAAGTGAAACGGTACGATTTTTTTATAACTAGATTATTTAATATAAAAATTGAAAATTAAAAGTTTTAAAAATCGCAATGCCCTTTCTGCGAAAATAAGTTGAAGTATTTGAAAAATCCGTTGTCGTTAGAAGTTATTGTTAAGAATGCAACGACTGCTACGTATAAAAGTGAGGTTGCATAAAATAATAAATCTAAAGACCTTGGCATGGTGTATGGAACAAATCAGGCTCAAACATTTAGGACATGCATACGTAAATATATAGAGTTAAATAACAAAAAAGTGAAATACTTCAGCATCTTTGCTTAGTCTTAGTTTCAACCACACCCTGTAAAATCTACATATTTAATAGTTACATTATTCCAATAATTTATTACACACATTAATATCCGCATATATGACGTAGGATGGCTAACCAAGCAAACTTAATAAAATTAGCATAACTAAAGTTTCCTACACTGATACATAGTTACGTGATGATTTTTCGGTGGAGATTTCAACGGGCTTTGTCTGCATTTTTAAGATGGAAGAGGTTGATGTTGCTTAGTTGTGGAATTTTTGACAAAATGAACTTGTAACGTCGTTATTATATTTTTAGCTCCTCATTTGAATATTAACAAAACAAAAAATAATATAAAGCGGACTGTGACCCATTTTATTATTATTTTAGAAATACCGAAAATAATAATTAACAGAAAGGATTACCACAATACCAATTTATTGCTACAAGGAATTCATGCATGCAAAGAGTAACAGGACAACCTTCAACACTGGAAAAACCCCAATTTATTTTTATTTTTTTATTGATTTGTTAAGATAAAATCAAACAGACTACATTTATTAACTTAGGTATTCTCTGTAATAATGCTATTTTTATTTTTAAATCTATGCTGTATGATAATAATAACGATTGGGTATTAAAAGTAAGTCAATGTAATTAAGCTACCTAAATATGCAGTGCATCTGGTTCTCAGAAATGAATGAATGAAACTGATTGTAAATGTATTGAAAATCATTGAAAAGAAAGAAAGAATGTAATTTTTAGATCATTTAAAAATAAATTCTAAATAGAAAATTTTAGCAAGTCACTAACTGTAGGTACGTTTTTTCAAACAGTAGTTAGTCTCTATCTAATCTTCTTAATTTACGTTATATTCTTGCTATAGTTTCACTTGATTTCTGGCTCACACTATTATTTTGGCAAAGTCTAAAACCTGTGGAGGAAATTAAAAAAAAGTCTTTGTATTACAACCTCGAAAGGAAAGCTACATTCCGGCTAAATTATATCAACACATACACTTAATATAAATCATGCTGCTTTAGATGCCGACAGGCCCATTATGAATGATATAGTGGTTAACTCATCGTTACAGTGACACCAATAAGCATATTGATAAAATCAAAAATATACGAGAACAAAGGAGATTTTTTGGGAATCTTTCTTGATATCAAATAAACTATTTGACAGTACTTGTTTTTAATTGTAATTATATATGTAATTACTTCACAATTATGCAAATGGGCAGTAACTCTGCTCAACGCCAAAAAGACTAAAACCTCTCCCAAAACAGTAACTATGAAGCGCCTATATTACAGTCAATTTCATATCGCCACCTTGTAAGACCAAATTGAGATGTTGTTGCTACATTGTTGCTTTTGGAGATTTTTAGATCGTCAGCAAAAGCAAAAAATTACAGCTTATCAAAACGTTTACATACAGTATAAAACGAATAGGCCCCAAATGGGAACCATGCTTTACAGATATATTAATTGTCACGCACAGCACGATAAAAACTCTTAAGATTATTTGCAAACAAATTGAAAATATCTGATGGCCTATCAGCTATAGTATTGTGGGTAATTAGATTTGCGCCCTAAAACCCTAATGAATTGCTTCAAATAGGCTTGCATCATGATACAAGTGATCAAAGCTCGAGTGCTGTTTAGAATTCGGCCCAAAAAGCCTAGATGACCAGAAGAAAGCAACCGGTCCGCAAGATTCAATTTGATTTAAAAACCCGAACAACCTGGAAGGTCCAAACATTTCAGAATATTCCGCAGGTTAAAAAGACCTAACCGGCTTAAACGATCAAGAAACATCAACACAGGTCTAACGCCGAAATCCTAGTCCGTACTTGAATCAAGCCTTTTTCGAGCAGGCTCTAATACACATGTTATAATTTAGACTTAACTCGAAAATACTACCTCGTACTTGGAAATGAGCAACTTGAGCTTAGCTTGTGAGCTAAGTATTTACACTAAACCAAGGCGTACTTACTGGAATCAAGCATAGACTCACTCAAGTACTGATTATGAAAGAGAGAATTTGAAAAAATACCGCTCTTAGGCTGTGCCCAAAACACCTCGAGCCGAACCTGTTGAAGATCCAAAATCATACAACCCCTGGGTCGTTTGGAGACGATGAGAGATGAAACCAGCTATCCCTGACATCCAAAGAAAATGGATCTCAAAAGAAAATTCTTTTCTGATCCAAAGATCACTTGGGTTTTGTTTGAGTTTTGAAATCTCTAATTTCTGGTTTTAACTGATACAAGTCAAAAACACAGGCTAATCAAAGTAAAATCAAATGCTCCTATAAATTTACCACAATTCAACAAAAGATTTTCTTTCATCAACCCAGGACGTTCTTTTTCCCTAACCAGCACAATACGTAAATACGTTACTGCTATTTAACTAAGTCCATTTGGATGAGATAGAAAGACTGAAAGAAGTTTTGTAAGTCAGCATCCCTTCGTGGAAACCTTTCTGGACTGGAATGAAAACACGCGGGTATTAATGAGCCAGTAAGGTTTGATGCAACAAGGGTGCAAAACTACAACTTCGTGGTTTTTAGTTTCCAGAAGGAAGAAATCCATTACAGAATCGTGAGACTACTTCTTCCCTTTTGATTTTGATCATTTCAATCATTCTCTGCCCGAATCTACCTGAATTCCGTACAATCGTTTCAAGTTAGAAAGCTCAACTTATCCCTTGTTAAGATAGAGGTCTAAATAGTTTAAACCTCACATTCTCCCACAAAGTGGAAAGATGTTTCATTCCCAAATTTAAAGCATGTTGTGTCTTCTTCTATACCTATAGGCGACAGGTGTTTTCTCAATTAAGAGACTTAAGATCTTCCTGCTTTTGCCGATTAACCACTCTAGCTTTGATAAGTTAAAATCAGTTGTATGGTTATATGATTTTACCAAAAAGAGTTTTGGTCCCAATCAGATATTTTCAGCTCCTGCCATTAAGAAAACCCTGACGAGAGGTTAACCTTCTATATTGTAGTAAGCTCTTCCAAAGCTTCCGCACAGTCCTGTGCAAAAGAATTTCCTGTTCTGGCTGTGCAGACCGCTTTTACTGTCGCTTGACTGTCGGAACACATATAAATCATTTGCTCCGCCATCCTTACTTTTTTCCTGAGTGCCACCGATAAAATGGCATAAACTTCCGCCTGAAAAACTGAATGTACTTTCACAAAAAGGATTTATAGTTTTACTCGATTTCATCTTTTAAAAGGGAAGCGAAAGAAACGAATATTGCGACTACGTTAATTCTTCCAATGTCGCGTCGTCCGTGTTTGATTTTCTTCTTCAAATGTTCCCAGTTCTTGAGATCCCAAAATGGCAGCTCAAAATTCGAGCCTTGCAAAGTGCAAATCACAAGCTTCTAGTTCGATTCTCCATATTTAATCGCCAGGCTCCATTAGGACTTATGACAGAATCTTATTTTGATCCATGAAAGTAATCATACGTAAGTTGGTGTGATTAGTTAGTCAAACAAAATATAATAATGATGTTTAACTGTGATTACACGGAGCATTCAAGCAGAAACAAAATTGCCAAAACAACTTTATTTCTCAATAATGTAGTTCCCGGAAAGTTCCATACACTTCAGCAGCTTCTCCCCTTTAAAAATAATTCTTTGGGACAACCAGAGCATTACCACTTCCATGACTTCTTCATTGCTTGAGAATTTGATTCTTCAGAATTTGAAACAACAGATGTCAGATTTCGATATGTGTACACAGGCAATTTGTCGCAAAGGCTTACCTTGACAGACTACCGCAAAGCAATTATGGTTGGTTTTTGTTTAATGAACTTCAGAAGTGAAAGACAGTTGTCATGATCTTACCTGTGGATTTCTCCACCTTGAAGATTTTAATAAGGGCGAGAGACGTCTTGTACACTACTCCATAGTCTCCATCTTGAACTCAGGATCTTTATGATACATCCAAATCTCATCATCAGTCACCAAACGATGGAGAAAATCGACTTGGTCCTTACAGAGCATCTCGAAGTTTTCCTGATAACACTGGAGCCTTGTATCCTTCTGAAATGCCATCATCATTCTCAGAACTAACCTTCGTCGTGTACAACTTTTCGTAAATTATTATTTAACCTGCATCTACAGAGATGTCCATTTTTTTCAGATATTTGGAAAACCCTCATTCATCTAACCGACAAAATTAAATTTTTGACTTTCTTCTTCATTGCTTCCATGGATCGCTTAATGTGAAGACATCTCAGTTAAACTGCATGAAGGTGAAGAAAATTGCGACACACCAGACAAAAGTATTATAGAACCAAGACAAGTGAAGAGCAATGGAAGCAATATATCAGAACACGGATATAAAAGTAGTAAGTATATATACAGACAGACAGAACCAAAGCATGTTATAGGTGCGGCAAAAACGGGCACTTGGCCAAAAAATGTCAAGAAGAAGAAAAGTGCACGTTATGTGAAGGACAAAGACACAAATCTGGCAGTAGCAGATGTGGTGGCTGCCTAAAGGAGTTAAGAAGACGAAAAGAAAAAGAAAATGACAACAAAATGCAGATGATAAGAGGGAAAAACCCAAGTAAAGAGAATAACGCAATGACATCAAACGGAAATGATGATTAACGCCCTGCGAAGCAATCTAAATAAAAGCAGAGCAGCCTCGGACCTGCTGCAAGTCACCATACAAGAACATAATATAGACGTGGCAATTATTTCGGAGCCAAATAAAAAAATTAATAAACAAGAAAGGAACTGGATTTTAAGCGAAGATGGGGGAGTGTCCATGGCATATGTGGGAAAAGCATATACGTAAGAAGAAAAGGGGGAAATGAAAACTACATATGTATAGAGACTGACAAAATAAGAGTAAATAGTGTATACCAATCCCCTAACCAAAGTATAGAGAGAATTTTCAAAAAGACAATTACAAGAGCTAGAAAGCAGTATAAGAAGCACCTAAAGGGGAGATTTTAATGTAGAGCTGGGGAAGAGAGAGAACAAGAAAAAATGAAAGAGAGGATATCTTCCAAGATTGGGTAGAAGCGCTAGATCTAGACATTTTGCAGAGGGGAAAGCAGATCAACAATTGATGCCACCCTAACAACTGCACAAATATCATGTATATAGTAATGAATAAGAATACGAGACAAGAAAAAGGCGAACCAAAAAAAAAGTACGGATGGAAGATTAGCGAAGAGCTGGAGGAATATTCTAAAGAAATGAAAAAAAAAGGCAAGAGGGAATTAGATCAAATTATGAGCGACTAATGAGAACAGAAACTTTTGGTAAGTTATTCTACAGGAAAAAACAAACAGCAAAAGAAAGCCAGTGTACCGGTAGAATGACCAGCTAAGTAAAATAAGAGAATAAGCCATAAAAGAGAGAAGGAAAGCTACAAGGGAAATGAAAAACGCAAAAAACAAAGCACAAAAAGAAGCAAATTCAAAGAGTTGAAACAAGCAATGAAAGAAAAACATAAAAAGGCTAAAAAAGAAAATGAAAAGAACTAATCGAAGATATCAAACGATACTTGGGGACTGGGATATAAAATAGTAACAAAAAGACTGGGCATACTGAGTACAATGGAACTAGATGAAAAAGAAATAGGAGAGCAAGTAAGGAAATTGTTCCCAGACCAAAAGAAATAAAAATGGAGTAGAAACAGTACAGGTAATGAGAAAATAAGAGAGTTTACCAAGGAAAAAATGATTAACAAAGTAAAAAGAATGAAAGTAAAAAAAACAGGAATACTAAAAGCCCACAATAGAAGCTATACCGGAGTGCGTTACAAAAATAATGAATGAACTCCTGAAAAATGGAGAATTTCCTTCATAAAATATGGAAAGAAGCAAGGCTGGTGCTAATAAAGATTTCAGGGAAAGAAGGAGAAAAAGAAAAACAAATACGGACTACTGCGTTTGCTAAACACAGTAGGGAAGCTATTAGAATCCTTAATACACAAACGCATAAATGAAACATTAGAGGGAAATCCATTATCAGAAAATCAGTATGGGTTTAAACCTAACAGATCCACGTTAAATAAAGTGACGAAAATAGGGAAGGAAACAGACCAAGGAAACTGGAGGAATAGAAAGTATGCACTACTGGTTATGTTCGACAGTGAATTGGAAGATACTAGTAGATAAGCTCGAAAATATAGGAACGCCAAAATATGTAAAGAACATAATTCATAGATTGGTAATAGCCGGGAACGACAAAAAGTACAAATTAACAAGTGGTGTACCGCAAGGATCAACACTGGGACCCATTTTATAGAACCTGTTTTATGACAGTATATTACAAGTAGACGACCTTGCAATGGTCGTCGTCGGGCAAGAACAGGGTGGATATTGTAAATAAAGCTAATGAGAGCATAAATAAGATAAGGGATGAAATGAAAAAATTAAAACTAGAGCCTGCACTAGAGAAGACAGAAGCCGTAATGCTAAAGAGGAGAAGGGAGATAAAATATATTACTTTACTGCAAATTGGAGGAAATGATCTGGCACCTGAGATTGTTCACTTCATTCGGAAACAGATAATATTTATATAAGGCTTCCTTTCTAAAGTAATCTTTTTAATGTCTAACCACCTTATTGTTTATTTTTTAATAGTGGCCTATTCTTTCTAAGAAGTCGCTGAAAATAGTGCAAGAAGTTTTAAGTACCTCGAAAAATGTAAATCAAAAAGAGCAAAACAAAGAAAATTCCTGGTTACCATCATTAATTTTAAGATTGATTCAGTTTTTTAAAGTTTTTTTGTACATTGGTAAGTAAATAATTTTTAGTTATGTTCATTTCTTTTAAAGTTAGATCATTCATTAAAATGAAATTAACATTTAAGAGATAGCTTTCATTTGAGAATGAACGAAGAGGAATCACCATTCTGATTTAGAAGGAAATCAAAAGCTCTAAAACACTCTTTTGTAATTTCATAACGTTACTTAATCGTACTCATTTCTCCGTTCAATTTCATATTTTTAATTTTTTTTACAAGAAGAAAAAGAAAATAATTTGAAGGAATCATACTTTAATGCTAGCTGCAATTACGTAAACACATTCAGATATTTTAGTTGTATTTAGAGAGAGGTTACCCCCTTGCGTCTCGGCGCCGCAATGCCTAAAGTTTAGTAGAAATAAACACAATGAATAAAACATATTGTGTAAGGGACATTTTCTGTGACTACTTCGAAGATAGACATTTTAAAGAAGTTCTATTTTCATTCTAGAAAGTTCGAGATATCAGAAATGTCAAGGAAGGTTTGCAGCATTCATCAGTGTACGCTTTAAGTTATGCTTTCCGTGTTTTTTTCTTCCCTTTAATTCTATATTTTTATCAAATTCAAGGTAAACTGCTAGCAAAAAAATATCGAAACTTAAAATATCACCACGACATCTATTGTATGCAATTTTTAGCGTGAAATTTTAATTTTATAAATATTAAAAGTGGAACTGGAAGAATCGGTTTCAAACGTGTTCTCAAAAAGAAGATACATTTTTTAAATTATGCAAGATCACGTTTTAACAAGCAAAAAATCGAAGATGTTAAACATAAATTGTGTAATAAAACTAGTGGCATTTAGTGAAGTATAATATAGTCAGCACGTTACGAAATTTCATTAAAACTTTAGGCACCATTTCAAAGTGATGAATTTCTCAGAAAACTATTCCATAAAAGTTCACCTTTGAATCTCTGTACTTTTTTATAAGGAAATATGCATGTTTAGCACCATCTTTAATTTAATTCTACTTGTGTTACATTCTTAGTAAACATACCTACAATTTTGCAAAACAAAAGCTTATTATATCTAATATAAATCCGAAGCTCTTTATATACTTAAAACTCGACTACTCAAGGGAGGTGGGGAGGTTTTTTAAGTTTTATTACAGGCGAAACCATCCGATTTCTTTAGAGTGCAGCAGTTAAACAGCTACATTTAGAAGTCATAAGTATAAGTAGAGTCACCTGTCGTAAACTTTGTTAGTTCCATTCGACGAGGATCGCCAGCAGGAGTTACTGCCTGGCACCAACTTGGTGAAAGTAATTCCTGCAGCAGTAACTATTGGTTGAAGAATCACAGTCACACGCATGCTCACAGTGTGAAAAAGAACTTGGTATAAATATAAAGAAAGCCGGTCACCACTTCTTGGCTAGTGCTCGAAGACATAGCATGGCTACCAAAACCTTTTGGCTGTGTTGTTTTTTACTTCTGGGCATTGGTGAGTCTGCCATTTTTTATATTAGAATTGACCTTGAATTTTTCGAAAAATCGCTTTTAAATTTTTAAATAAAAAGAAAAAATTAACGACTTCCACCTTGGCATGAATTTTACATCATTGAGGGTTTAGTTTTTAGTCGAATTTAAAAAAAATTATTCTCTTCAGTTATGTAGTATCTATAATTGTAGTCACACTTTAGAAAGGTCATAATATTAAAATACCCGTTAATCAGGAAGTTAACCTTAGAATAGTCATAAACAACCGTTATGGTACTGCAGTAAATAACATTTCACTTTTCCTTTCGTGATCGAGCATTGATATCTCCCGACCTAATGACAAAATAATTCTTCGCCGTCCTAAAATTCGAATTAGTATTATTCATTAAAATATTAATGTAAATTCTAAAAATGCACTAATGATACTAATAACCTGTGCTATAAATTCTAAATTTAAACTTATTAGTTGTAAATTGGTTCTAAGAATTTCGAGTTAAAAAGAGGTTTCGCTTTCGCGGACCAAGTTGCAAAACCGGTGTGTTATATATGCAAAAATTTTTCGTTTTTGTTCTGTTGTTTTAATGCATTTTTTCGGAGAATTCTTTCTTATATCAACAATCGCATTACCATATTGCGAAAGATATGAGGTTGGGCAGTTAGGCGTGTTCTCTTGTAAAATTGAAGGTTCTTGCGACAGGATTCCTTTTGTGTTTTATTCTACCAACAAACAATAATTAAAATTCACGGCGTGGCTAATAAGTTTAACCTTTTCATATTTCAAAATTGTAAATTGAACATTTTTTTGGAGTATTTCTTTAGTTGATGTACTTATTTGGTATTTAGTTTGAAGAGAAAACAAGTAGGGAATTCTGTTACGCCCAAATATTTTTTTTTCCATTTTAAATTAACCTTGTAATTAGTAGCGATTTAATTTGATTTCTCAATTTCTTCTTTGGAATAAATAAATAGAGTTAATCCAGTTTTCAAAGTTAAAAACTCGTCTTACTTGAAAATAAAAGAAGATAAAACTTTCAATCCACCTGAATAGGTTTTTTTTTAATTTTTATTTTCATCATAGCATTTGCCCAAGATGAAGATGCTGTAGAGGGAGATCCAAGTGCAGAAGAACTTTGTGAAAACAGACCAGCTGACGAATACTTTAGGTTATCAACAGAAGGTGATTGCAGAGATGTTGTAAGGTACAGTTCGTGATTATATTTGGAAAAGAAACCCGGAGGAAATCAAATAAAAACAACTCCACTTTTACTTATCAATTTGATGACATAATCATAAGTTGTTATTAGGTATATTTGGAGATGGTTGTAATCTTGAGATTGTTATTTGATTTCCAACAATATTAATCAGCGCCGGATCTACAAATTAAATTTTCATTCAAGAAGCAAATTATTTTTGCCCTCTCTACTTTTTGGCCCATTATGTAATATAGTAGCATCCTTTATTTATTTTATTCATTAGGTGCGACAATAATGCCGACAATAACGGCGCAACTCGATTGGCCAGAGTGCGTTGCCCTGTAGGTCTTGCCTTCGACATCGATCGTCAAACGTGTGATTGGAAAACACATGTTAAAAATTGTGATCAACTAGAGAGTAAGTTCAATAAAAGGAACAGTGCTGTATATTCCGACTGGCGTTCTTATTTCAATGTATATATCATTATCAGTTATTACATTTAATGGAAATCTTAGTAATGCGTTCAAAGGGAATAATATTATTTTGTCCAGTCACTTATCGTCACTGTTTCTCGGTCGTCAACAATTAATAAAATCACCATTTTTGACCATCAGGTGTACTAAATCTGGTCTAAAACAAATCACTTGCCCCAGCGGATTGGCGTTTGACATCGATAAACAGACTTGCGACTGGAAGGGTAAAGTCAGTAACTGTGACAAACTCGAGAGTAAGTCGCACTTTTAAAAAAACGGTGCGGTGAAGGATCGGTGCAGTAGTGGTTTGAATTTTATATAATTTGTGGTATAACACAACATCGATGGAAAATTCATGAACAATTACAGCAGTCTAGAATTTCTATTTCAGTTTCAACATTTAAAGAATCATAATTTTCCATCGATTTCTAAATTTCGCTTTGTACGATAGCGGTTTCAACGGTATAAAAACAGAAGAATAAAAAGAACAACGTTACCACAAATTGACCTGTAAATTTATTGTTCGCTAAAGTACTGGGCATAAGTATTTATAAGAAGTAGTTCAAATGTAGAAAGTAGATGCTACTATGGTTCTTTATTTTTATCTATCTGCATGTTAATATTTAGGTTCTTCCCCTATGCTTTGATTGTTTTCTTTCTGCAGCTTAAACTAAATATTTACTTTATTGGCGTTGGAGGGATGAATTAACCTGGAGATGTATGTACATAAAATATTACTAACACTGATTTTCACTCTTTACACTTTTAAACAAAAAAAGAAATGTTTTTATGTCTTTTTTCTATTTGTGTTAACATGGCGTATATTTCTCGTAACAGTTGTCTATGTTTTATTTTCCGTTCTATTATTTCTGATTTCTTTGTCTAATTTTACTTTTGTAAATAACTTTTTGTGTAGTGTCTCTTGTGTTTCTTGTATTCTATACAATTTAAAATTAAAAGAAAATGTAAAAAAATCTACTTTCTATAAAAGTGTACAGCGCGTAAAACTCGGGTCTCGCGGGAAACAACGCCAATCACAGCATAAATTACACATTTTTCTTTCACCTTTTTTGTACAGATGCAAAAAAATATACTTTTATTATGATTTACCTGGATATAAAACTGTTTATAGAACCTCGCAAAATATTACCAATCTTGAAGACAGATGAACCAGTATGTCCTGAAGGGAAATTATCCTGTGGTAATGGAGAGTGTGTCGATAAAGAATTGTTCTGTAATGGAAAACCCGATTGCAAAGATGAATCTGATGAAAACGCTTGCAGTAAGTAGATTATTTTCTCTAATTAAAAGTTATTTGAATGCTCTTCAAACTCTTCCTTTCTAATATAGCCTTGTGGTACTGCATACGTGATGAAAGTATAAAATTAATGTGATTAATTTAAAGAAGAATAAATCTTGATCGAGTTTTGATAAATGCATGTGCTGTATGCACAATGCATGGAATTTTATAAAATACTCAAGAGAAAAACAATTTTATTAATAAGAATATTGTTAGTGAAATTAAAGCCAAAATGATTTCTTGATAAATCAAATATTGAAAATAAACATCATAGAATTAGTCACATCAGTCACATTTTTTAACTGTCCTAAAATTAAAATTTGCATCGAGGTATTAATATTTAAATTCAGTTTCTATTCAACAAAAATGCAAAAATACCCCACTCGAATATGCAACTCAAATTGCATACAAATCGGGATTAGCCCTAGATTTTCTCCAGTTTCTATTGTTTCAATTACCCTTAGGAAAAGTGGGAATCTTAGAGATTTTGTAAGAGGGAAATTTAGTTTACATAAAAGTTTTGAAACAAAAAATTGCGTGTGCTCCAATAAATATAAGTAACTTTGTCTCTAACGAGGATCAGACGAAACTGTAGATCGCACAGCAAAAACAATTGGTTGTGTTAGCTAGCAATACTTTCAATACTTCAAATAATGAAAGATTAGGTATCAATTCAGAAATTTATAAGTAATATAAGACAAGCTGTTTTAAATTTTGCATTTATTCTCACTATTTACTAGCAATTAGTTTTTGTATCATTAGATACAATAGACTGAAAATGAATCAATAATAACTCTTGTTAACCAACTGAATCTTCTACATTTTTTTGTCTCTTATTTCATTTTAAAATCTATAATTTGAATTTTATGATTAATCCATATCTTACAGCTTTGTTTTAAAGGTTATTCTGATCTTACAAAGTCTGACTTTATTTTACAAAAATATCTGTGTCAGTGATTAAATCATCCAATTCTACTATTTCCTAGGGAGATTATAATTCAAGATAATTTAATGAGTTAAAACTGGTATTTCTCCTCGAGCGGTATTAACTATTAGCAAGTGGTTGACCTTATTTTACACTTAAATGACAATATCTTGTTCTGAAGTTGATCTAGTAGCTCCTTTAGAGAATGACACAGCACATTAAATAAGACTTTTACACAGGTTATTTAAATTCTAGGCATTTTTCAGTTTCCGTTTCATTTGGTTTGTAGATGTTCGTGTAAATAATTACACTGTTCATTCTTTTCAATCAACAGATTGATTTTTTTCATAAATAAGTCTTATAAACAATTAATTGAATCAATCCCATCCTTTTACAGATTATTGCAACAGTTCTATACTTAATAGCATTTATCAGAAAAATACACTTTCATTTACTTCGTAATAGTAGTATATTATATAATTTAACTAAAAATGAATTTCTTTTTAATTCACAGACTTTATGTGTGTATGAAGCACAGTAAAGTTTACTTTTTAAAACAAATTTTACTTTCCATTTATTCTTCTAACACATATTGAAAGGAGCAATAGAAAAATTATCTTAAGTGTACATTCTATTTTTTTATATGATTCTGAGAATTTCTCTCATATGCTGACACATTAAATAAAAACACAACATTTCAAAAGTTATTTATTTGAATATCAATACATATATAGGTACATAAAAGGCATTAAAATTATTTATAGTCAACAAAGAAGTCTTTTTTTCATTCATTAATGCATAGATTGAAAATTTTAATTGTTTACCTCAGGAATCTCTTTGTCACAGATACTTACTTATGGAGAATATAAGTGTGTGTGTGTTACTACTCAATTCTGTACAACCTTAACAAGAAGAAAACAAATTATTGTTTCAAAAAAACTTTTATTTAACCACATAATAAATTCACATATTTTTTTAATTCAACTCCTTTATTCATACAAAAAGCAAGTATATTGTAGAATTATCACAAGATTTCGAGAAAAAGAATTATTTACTTGTATAATTTATATTTCTAATATTGAAAGCTTTTTTAATTGCTTGGTTTTTCAAAAAAAAAGACCATTAATCTTTAAACATAAAATTTAATAATACAAACCTTTACTTTTTGCTACATTCCAAATAACCACAATCTATTGCAACCACACGTTTACCTTGTCATCATAAAATTAAAATTTCAAAGTAGTTGATCTACAAGAATTCTTATGTTGCAATCTTACCAGTGGAAACGCACAACCAACTTAGAAACTTAACTCTTTTAAAAATAAGATTCTTTTTTAGCTTTTCATAATTATACTAATTAAAACTTTTTTTGTTATTATTTAGGTGTTGATGAAGATCCAAACCGTGCACCAGATTGTGATACAACCCAATGTATCCTCCCCGATTGTTTCTGCTCGGCTGATGGAACTCGAATCCCAGGAAATCTAGAACCAGGCAATGTACCCCAAATGATCACTATATCATTCAATGGAGCCGTTAACGTTGACAACATTGATTTATACGAAGACATCTTTAACGGATTACGTGTAAACCCTAATGGATGTCAGACTCGCGGTACCTTCTTCGTTTCACACAAATATACCAACTACTCGGCAGTACAAGATTTGCACAGAAAAGGTCATGAAATTTCCGTGTTTTCATTAACACACAAAGATGATCCCCAATATTGGACTCAAGGATCTTACGACGACTGGCTTGCTGAAATGGCTGGTGCACGTTTGATTATGGAAAGATTCGGTAACATTTCTGACGGATCTATTATTGGTGTTCGTGCCCCATACCTTCGTGTTGGTGGAAACAAACAATTTGAAATGATGAGCGATCAATTCTTTGTATATGATGCTTCTATTACCGCTTCGTTGGGTCGCGTACCAATTTGGCCATACACACTTTATTTCAGAATGCCACACAAATGTAATGGTAATGCTCACAACTGTCCTAGCCGTAGCCATCCAGTTTGGGAAATGGTCATGAATGAATTGGATAGAAGAGATGACCCTACTTTTGATGAATCCCTTCCAGGTTGTCACATGGTAGACTCGTGCTCTAATATTCAAACTGGCGAACAATTTGCCCGTCTCCTCAGACACAACTTCAACAGGCATTTCAACAGCAACAGAGCACCTCTTGGTTTACATTTCCATGCTTCATGGTTAAAGAGTAAGAAAGAATTCAGAGAAGAATTAATCAAATTTATTGAAGAAATGTTGAGTCGTAATGATGTTTATTTTGTTACCATGTTGCAAGTTATACAGTGGATGCAGAATCCAACTGAACTTAATGGATTAAGAGATTTCCAAGACTGGAAAGAGAAATGTGATGTAAAAGGACAACCTTACTGTTCCTTACCTAACGCTTGTGCACTTACAACAAGGGAACTTCCAGGAGAAACGCTCCGTCTTTTCACGTGTATGGAATGCCCTAATAACTATCCGTGGATTTTAGATCCCACAGGAGATGGTTTTTCAGTTAGAAAATAATTTATTTTGAAGTAATTTGATATTAGGTTTTTCTGTTCAAAGACTTTCTTGTACATAGCAAATATGTAAGTGTAAGACGTCCTAATTGTGTTACTATTTTTATATTTGTATTTATGGACCACTTCCTCTGACTTGATAGTAACTCCAGATGTGCTCAAGAAGAGCTGTTGCCTACTGCATTGTATGATTAATTAATGAAATAAAATTTTATTTGTTATGTTATAGTTTTATATGTGTGTGTGTGTGTGTGTGTGTGTGTATGATGTTGCTGATGGTAATAAAAGAAAGTTCAAAGTAGTAGACATTATTTTTTTCACATAATGTTTATTAACTCTACTATATTCAGAAAATGGGGATTTTTAACCCCTTTTGTTTGATCAGATGATCATCATCACATCATTAGTTTATTCTTATACTTAATAATAATCAATAATATATCAATAATAAATCATCAATGTCTATAAGACATACGTGAACATGGAAACTTGACAAAATGTTTGACTACCTTATAGTTAAGTTCAATACAATAACATAATTTTGATTAAAATGAGAGCCATATGAAGAATGAAACATACATTATCTAAACAGCATAGTTTTATGGCACATTGTTTTCTTAACACAAAATGCTGATGAATTAATTTAAAAAAAATAATAAAAATAGGCAAGTACAGTCGGCAACAACTTTTTTTCCTAAAAGAAAACAAACATAATCACACACTTTATCAAATTAGTTCACCAATTGCAAGACAGGCGCGTAGGAACGACACAAGGCCGACTTAGCCCCTCACTTTAAACAATATAATGTTAATTCAATTAAATGATATTTTTTATTTATAATTTTATTACAATACTTAAATATCAGTATTACATGAGAAAAGACTGTAATAATATGTAGTAATAATGAATCACAAGGCCCCAAAACAAAGAGGGTTCCTACACGCTTGACCATTATTCAAGAATGGGGAGAAGACATTTATAATATTATCATTATTATATATTATCATGAATATGAATCATAATTATCATGCACACATTTGTATATTTAATTTGATTTACATGCTTAATATTCAAAGATCAATATTATATATATTTTTTTGTATTTATACAAATTGTAATTTCATATCTTTACAAAAAATAGTTTCGTTATTAATTTGTTCGTTTTCTCCACATTTTTGAATAACCTCTCCCTTAGTCACTGTATTACTATAAAAAGTAGCTTAAAGGAAAGTATTATTGAAATAAACACTGACAAATTAAACTGCTGATCGTAACAAATCAGTTAACTTTAACGCATTCAGTGTTTATCAAAAATACTTTTAACAGAACTGATGGAAAGCAAACTTTACTAATTCTGCTTTCCATCAGATAGAGCAAACAGTTTGCTGCTTGCTGTGTGATGTGACTTAAATAACAATCATTACTAAAATATCACAAAATTGTTGTTGATAAAATGAAAAAATAATGAGCCACTATATACACACCATTTTTATACTGTTCTTTTTTTTATTATTTTGTGATAGTTACAGAGTCCTTTTCGTTTAAAACATTATTGTGGCTCAGTCAAAATATGATTCTTTTTTTCACTCTCATTGATTTCAGATAATTTTACCAGATGTAAAAATATTTTAATAACAACAACTAGATTACGACGGGCAGCCTGTTGTGTAATAGACCTGCGCACACAGATCTTTTTATGACTTGGAGTAAAACTCTTTCACAACATAACTGGGGATGTCAGTTAGAACAACAGAATTAACAAACATCCACAAATACACAAAAATATAAAAATATATATATCAATTTTCAAATAAACTACACTAATAATGAAATTTTGAACAACTGACTTTCCCTAAATAAATACCTATAAAAAAACAGTAACGTACAACAATAATTAAATTAAAAAAAATAATAGAAAAAACGAGTGTTAGTTTACGTTCTGTCAGCAAAGCTAGCGAGCACGATAGCAACAGCTGCACTAAGCAAGGCCAAATTAAAAATAAATATAAAAATAAAAAGGGAATTCGTTTCTTAAAAAGCACAATAAAGCAATCTTATTATTTTCAAAACAAACAACGTTTATTTGTATCATAAAAGAATCAAGAGATAAAAGAAACGTGTTAACAAAATATTTCTAGTTTTACGTTTTGCATCTTAGTGTATCCAAAATCAAATGCAGGCTAGTATCTATCAACAACAAAAGTAATCCGCTCCTTGCAATAAACAATTTAAAAGTTCGTGTCCAAGAATTCTATTCTATGTATCGATCTTAGGCAAAGTCAGAATATGGCTTTAATGATCGTTCATTAACTAAACTGACTAAATTTTCAAATTTAAGCCTTAAAAAAGGATTTTAGAATTACAAATATTCAAACTTTCAATCTGTAACTCTTATTTGAAAACAAGAAAAGAATTATTTAAACAAACTAAAATGATTTTCAGCATTCTTTTGGAATTTTAAAAGAAACCCTTAAATTTTGTAAAAGGAACCCCAGGATCTTCCCAAATATTAACTGGCATGCTTACGTTTCTTTACAACATTTTTATTAAAAAATCCTCAGACACAGAACATTATTTAAAGTCTCTTGCATAAAACGGATTAAAATGAATCAATAAAGATAATTGAGGAAAATGTGTTTCGTTTCTTTAAAATTTTTCATTTATAGTCGTTATGAATAATAATGTTAACAAATGGAAGCCACGTATATATATATATTTAGAGTCACTATATATTTTGTCACATCCCTCAATTATGTAAGAAGATGAACATGGTACTACTACATCATGTTTCTCTTTAGTTTGATACTGATAATAGTACTAATATATAATTTTTTTGAAAATAAAAAATGAGAATATAAATTTGTCATGATTTCTGAACTCTTTTTTTTTTGTGTGAAATGTCTTTAAAGCAGTGAAAAGGCAGTTAAAGCAATGTGTAAAGCTTAAAAAGTAACATTGGTTTTTTTTTTATTACTTCTGTCATCGCATTAATTCTGAAAGTAGCTACAGTATGCTGCGAGAATTATCAAATATCTGCTAAGGAACAGCTAATCACTAACTATATTAAGTATAGAATAAGAATAATCCAATTAGGGGCATGCATAACAATACGAAGTTATATGTTAGGGAAGTTATTCTAGGTTGGACTAACCTACACACTATAATAATAATAGACTGGATGTACAGGTTGCAAGAGTTTTACTAGTTCGACTCTTGTAACTTCCTAAAGCCTGTTACAACGTACGATACAAGGATAAATAATTATCACAACAAAATCTCTTTGGAAATATGTAAAGCTTCATTAATTCATAACTTGATTTATTAATAAGTAAGATAAAAATTGAAAACATTCAATTTCACAACAATTCAAGTATTACATACAAAATATGAATAAACATTTTTAAGCAGCATTAATAAAAATACGATAAAACATCTTCAAATTTCTTAATATAAAAAGTGATACCCTCGTATGAAGTTGTAACAGAAAATAAATAGGTAGTTGCGAAAGGTTGGCAGGGGCACACAAATAGCGCAACCCAAGAAAGAGCTGACTTAGCAAACAATAGCGCAAGCAAAGCAGAGACCCGTGCTCTGACTCTGGAAGCTCTTAGGTTGGTATTAAAGGGAAGATTGATCTAACTTACACACTATTATAACAATTGTTCATTATTTTAGTTCGTTAAACTTACAAAACATTTTTTTTTTTTTTTTGTTAAGCGCTATCATATAGACGAATAATAAAGTAACTATTAACGAGAATACATTGAAACTTATAACCTATTTACATTATAACATGACGGACTCGACCATCTTATGAATACAATGCACACATACACCACTTGCATTCAAAATCTCATCTTACCCTTTAATACCACACACCATCAGACACTGTGGAACTTACTTAAATGCTTTTCAGGAACATTTTCGATTTAAAATACACTTTTTGTGGCACTTAAGTTGGGAGATATCGAGTTACTAATCAAACATATTATTATATCATTATTATTATTATAAAAACTACTCGATTTTGACTAGACCATTCGGTAGCCCAAGGTTTAGTGTTATATTTCCTCCAAAGAAAAACCGTACAGGCACTAACAAGTAATTTTAATAAAATATTCACATAACTAGAAACTAAAGTAAAAGTATTTTTTAGAATAGGTACGTCTCATTTCTAACATTTAACATTGTCGAAATCACAGCAAATATAAAAACAATTAAAAAAAAAGAATAGAAACATCACAACAAAAAACTCAAAACGGATATCTCCCTCGTCGACTACTGTGACTCAATGGCCCACTGTCTGGGTTGTACCCCCGATACATTAGTTACTATTAAAATGAATAATGGGGTGGCTCTGTACAAGCCCATAATAACGAGTTACTTTAACATTATATCAAACAAATTGGTACACAATACAAAAATTACTTTTTGTTCCAACACAGAGCCTGGCTGATATTCTCACTCAATATCTTATTACTTAATGCTATATCAATGAAAAACTAACACATTTTTTTGTCATTAAATGACCATTACAATAATTATATTATAAAGTCCTATATAAACTGACATAAATCAACAGTTTGGTGAGTGTCGTTGTGACTGCTGTAGGGCAGAGGCCAGGGCAGCCATGACGGGAGCGGGTGGCAGTGCAATGGGGATGTGGTAGTATTTACAGACGGAGCGTGTACACTTACCCGTTGCAGCATCGCGACAAACGGCCACTCGCTGATCCACCACCTCCACCCCGTCTCCTAAAAAACAGAAATATAATTCAATAATTTGTTTTTAATGGCTCTTACTGTTGCATCTTTCTTAATTTCTATAAGATGTTATCATATTTAAAACATTAATGGTCAATATGGTCATACTGGAATGGTTTTCATTGATTCCTGAAGTTTTTTCAAGTTGTACAAGTCTAGCGTTCGGTTTCTCTAACACGACTTAAGATGCAGCTTGAACGTAAAGCTCTGCTTAGAAAAGATTTCTATTACAACACAAAATTTAAGGGTCATCTTAACTAACAGTAAGCTGAAGATTTATTTAAAAAAATGATTTCAGAAAGAAAGACTGAATCAAAACATTAACTATTTAAATCAAAAGAAAAAACCGCTGAATAAGAAATTCTAGATTATTCACATTTGCTGTGTTTGGTTAGGTTTTGTACCTTAATATCCCATTAAGAGAAACTGAGATCTTAGCTCTGCTTAGGATATGTAAGATGCAGTTTAGATGTGGCACAACAATGTAAGTTGCACTTAGGATTTAACTGCACCTTATGCTCCAAGTCGAGTTTAAGATTTGTTGGAGAAACTGAGCATAGATTTGCTAATAATTATCAAAACGTATGATAAAACATTTATTCCCAGAAGTTGCATAAAAGTTACATAGTGAGAGTGTTGCCAACCCTCTCGATATGTCAGGAAATCTCTCGATTTTTTTATGGTCTCTCGATTTGTCGTGCCATTCAGACCTCTCAGGCCTTTGAGACTTATCAGATCTAAGGGGCTGTTTGGATCTCTTGAGTCTGTCAGGTCATATGAGTCTGTCAAGCTTCATGGACTTCTCGGCCCCTCCAGCTTCTCTTGGTCCAGTCGGAGAGTTCGGCCTTCTCGGGCCATCAGCCTGTTGAGCCTATTGGACTTCTTGGCCCTTGGGGGTCTATCCAACCGTCTGAATCTCTTGGGCCTGTTGGGACATAAGGGTCTCTGGGTTCGCGTCAGACCAGGCCTCAGTTTAAAAATGTATTGGGCTTTTCAGGCCTACGTCTGGTCAATCGCACCTGATCCGTTTTGTCGGACCTCTCAGGCGTGTTGGGCCACTCAAGTCTGTTTGACCGTTTGTACATCTCGGCCCTTAGGGGTCTATCGGGCCGTTTGGATCTCTCGGGCATGTCAGACCTCTCGGGTCTGTCGGGGCCATTCGTGCCTTTTTTGGACCTGTCGGACATTTTGGACTCATTTGATTAGCGCGTTTTGAATTTTCTATGTATTTAGTGCAAGTTGATTAATTCATGGCTTCATAACCAACAAAATGGAAGAGGAAATAATTGTTTTTTTATTAATATGGGAGTAGGCATATGTTAAAGTGTTGCTGTATAAAAATCAATGTTGCTGTATCAATAAACTGTAATTTTTTACATTAGAAGTCACAACAACAACTAATACTCTTTTCTTGGATGTGAACTTGTATTTAGTTTAACTTGTTTGGATTTTCCATAGTCCATTCTTGTTCTTACACCAACATCTCAGCGTCCCACAAGATGTCTTTGGGACAATTAATTGCTTTGGTTTTTAAAAACTTGCCATTCAGCTAATTAATTGTCAATCTTATCTCTGTCTATTACTAGTACTTTTCGAAATGAATCCCACAGTTGATTCATCTCAAGTTGTGGCGTTATCAGTCTTCAAAGTTGTATGCAAACATGTCGATTTTCATGTGTATTAAAACTGCTTCTAATTTTACATGGTGTACTCTGTAACTTTAGACTCATCAAATAATATGCGATCATTAAAATTTCAGTTCTCAGTAGGCTATGAAAAAAAAATTCATGTCTTAGGTTAATCCATTCTTAGTAAGAATTATCTGTCAAATTGACAGTTTGAATTTGTTTTATTGTGTTATTAATTGGTTTTGTAATTTATAGGTTATGTATTGGCCTTGGTTAAATTAATCTGACATTTTTCACAGTTGTCAAATTGAAACTGTCAAAAGAAAGTGTAAATCTGTATGTAAATGTTAATGAACAACATTTTCAACATCTTTTATGAATATTGTTTTATTGTAAATTAATTTTAAGTTGTTTTCTTTCAGAATACCTGTATTTCCTTTCAATATAATAGTGCAATTCCTAAATTGATGTTTGCAATTACTTAACCTCATATTTTATCAATGACAGTCTGGCAGTTGCCATGTATGATAGTATGCTCTACTTGTCTAAGGCTCCACTACCTACGTTTTTATTTCCATAAAAAAGAATTGCTAAGCAATACGATCTCTTGTGGTGTTTTGTCATAACTCTCAAATAGACGTTTTACAACTTGATTGCAACATAACCTAAAAAAACTTTTATTCGTTTTGTTCATTTTTTTGTAATTTTTTGCCAAGAGAATTAAATATGTCTGAGTTAAATTATTGTTGTTGTGTACCTAAGTGTAATTCGTGAATTAAAACAAACTTGAATATAATCTTTCATGTCTATTTGAGCAGTTAAAAGCCGGGACAGCGCCGCAATCTTAAGCAAACTTTTCTATGCCTAGAGTTGATTCCAAGTCCTTGTACACTTGTTAGATTCCATTTGTTTATCCTATCAATTTGTTAACACTATTTATTTACAACCAGTATGAAATTTGTAATTTTGATTACTCTTTTTCAGGTGAAATACCTTTTCATTAATAATTTTACTTTGTTCAATTGATAGCTTTACATTCTGAATGGGTAATCTTTATGATTTCTATTAATTTCCAGCCAATTGTAACCATTCCAGTTGCCAAAAAAACACAGGCTTGGAATGGTTGCAATTAGCTCGAGTAGTTTTTATCTGGGCTGTGCTGGGTATCCATTATTCTCACAGCCTAATATTGCCTTAAATTTGATCCAGAAATAACTTAACAAGTTTCATCCTATATACTGCTCGTAAGCTAAACATTTAGATTATTTTCTTTGATGCATCATGCTTTCCAGGTTCCCAATTCTTTTTATAATAAAATGCTGATAAGTATATTAATAATATCGTTGTTGTAAAATTGCATTGCTGTTGAGATACAAAGGTTTTAAAGTTCCCTCTTCTCTTTTAACTTAAAAACAACAACAATTTTACTTCATTACTTCTGTGTACTATCTGTCTATACCCAACAAAAATAGTATAAGACTTTTTATAATTAATTTTAAAAAACTTGTAGGTTTTAGCCCACAAAATTCTCAACAAAAGCAAAATTTCCAGGCTGGAGCATAAATAATTAACATTTCTAACTGCTCTGCTAATGTATGTCATTAGAGCAACTTCTTTTCATTTTAAGTACTAAAGATGCATTATTATTCATTTCTAACTCAATTAGCATTTCCATAAATCAATCACTATGAGCTGCATCAGAGATTAAAGACAAAAAGGTGTCACTTCTACGAGTATCCATGGAAGAATAAGCTTGAAAGGAGAACCAGTTATACCAGCAATGTAGATTTTATGAACACAATAAGTCCCGCTTCAACAATCTTTTATGGTCTATTTTAAATTGCAGGTTTTATGCTAGAGGGCAGTCATGTAGAAAATGCATAAACATACCAAAATTGGTACAGTTGTTGCAATGGTCTGCATCATTGTTAACACAGATTTTTCACATAATTACATGTGTTTATATTCAGAATTAAAATATTTATTCTGTGGTTAAAGAAATACTATGATTTGTATGCTGCAAGTGATTTTGCTTTACAACATGGAATACAGATGTTTCTTTATTTTGAGAGCAAGAAAGTCCTGCTGAATCTGCTGGTACTCATGTGTCCAAGCAGAAAGCAAAAAACTGTTAGATTGTAATGTTAACAGCAGTGTTGTTTGTTGATAGCAGTTGGTTTTTTGTGGATATTTTGAATAAAAAGAGGCAAAATATAAATGTAATTCAGAGATTTGAACAATGAAACAATTTAAGAAAAAATAAACATGAGGTTAGGTTATATTTTGCTATTTTTCACATATGTTTATGTAGCACTTTGCTTGATATCTGATTTGTGTGCTGGAAACTGCTTGGTTGCAATCACAGCCTGATTTTACCATACAGACCTATAAGTTTTTTCAAAATTTCAAAACTTGAGAAAAGTTCCAAAAATCAATTAGGATAAACCGTATAGTTATTGAACAGCAAGTTTTTCTTTATGTAAAACTATTGCTTCAATTTATCTTCTTTCATTTACCTAAATGGGTCTTTTCCCGCATACAGAGTGATACAAGTTCTTTTAGTTGAATTAATTCAGTCGAAAGAGAAATTCAGATTATCGTACTGGTACTTTACCATTTAAACCAATCAAATCAATAAATTAAGAAATCAAATATGGCAACATAACATATTGTTGATAAAGTTAAAGAGTTTAACTAAATCATAATGGAGGTTTAGCATTAAGATCTCAAAATTTCAAAAAGACTAGCTCACAATAATAATAATAATTTATTATCTTGTGATATAATAGATGTATCGTAAAAGTCAGAAACAGCTTTACAAGTAAATAAAACAGACTATATACAACATAAATTAAAATTGTTAATCCTTATGACCATGTGAAAAATTTAAACATACAAAAACCGACTATAAAAATAAAATTATAATATAAAGCATGGAAATGTGTTTGTCACTATATTATCTCAAAAATTCTGAAACATCATAAAAACATTTTTCTATTAAAAGAGATTTTTGACTTTAAGTTTGAATGTATTTGGAGATTTAATTTGCATGAAATCTGCAGGAAGATTATTTATAAATTTCAGAACCTACAAAATTCAGTAAATATTCATATCCACATTTAAGAAACTAAAAATAACACAAAGTGCATCAAACTTCTTTTATTAGAATTGTGAAGGTCACGGTCACAGTTTTTCTTTAATACGGACTTGTTTTTATGAACATAGACTGCTAATTCAAAAATAAGCAAGCTAGGAATAGTCATAATCTAGTAAATCAAGGCCTGCAACTTTCCATGTTGCTAATGCCTTATAATCTTTTTTTTTGGCAAATAAAAACTTCAGCAGTGCAAGATAAAATAACCCACGGCAGAATTCTGGATTCTATCTGTGCATAATAGAAACTTACAATCCGTTGATCAGTTAGAATTAAACGCAAATTTCTTATAAAGAAACAAAGTGAACTTACTTATTGATTAGAACGTCACAGTGATACTTCCAGTTAAGCATGCTATCGGTGGTAAAACCTAGAAATTTTACGTTATTAACAGATTCATTAATTTTACTTTTAATTTGAATATCTACATCTGTTCTATTTTGTTTTGTGTGAATCAGAATCACAATTAGGATCTAAATTGAAAATTTCTGTTTCCATAATATTTATTCCTGATGTGAATACCAAATCTAATAATGTAGTTATAAGAACTACAAAAATTTTAATATCAGTAACGCATTAAATAAACATTTTGTCGTTATAATTATATCTCGATATTGTTCCACAACACAGAATTCAGTCAAATCTACTAGTTCAATGTTTGCTGATTTTTTGCACCACATAGCAACCCTCTTATAATAAAACTGCTTCTGACAATAGTAAGAAACTAATTTGTAATTTTTAAAGTAGCATATCTGCATAATTATGTAAATGCATATTTCAAGTGTTTTTAAAAATGATTTTTGAAATTAAACGCATATTTTAAGAAATTCACAAAAAACCATGTATATTTAACAGCTGATTACACTTGAGAGTACCAGTGATCTTGTTAATTTTTTGTTAGGTCAATGTTTATACAATAAACAACATATGTATGAGTACAACAATGCTAAAAGGAAATAAACGTGTAAGTTCTGCATTAAATCAGTATGTAAAAGAATTTAGTGATTTTACAACAAGTGGAAAGTGTTTTATTTTACAAATTCTGTAAAGTTCCGGTAACAGCAACAAAAAAGTTTCAAGTAACTCAACACCTGCAGACCGTAAAGCATCAAAGTAATAAGAACAGAAAAAACCAGAACAAAAAACTATTATTAGTGGCTGCGATATCAAAGTTAATAGAATTTTATGAAGACTTGTAGATATCATTTATATCTGCAAACATACTCTTCAGAAAACTACAAAAAGAAATTTTCACAAAGTATTTGGAAAAACATACTAAGCAAAATTTTT
Source organism: Ignelater luminosus (assembly GCA_011009095.1). Lineage (NCBI taxonomy): Eukaryota > Metazoa > Arthropoda > Insecta > Coleoptera > Elateridae > Ignelater > Ignelater luminosus. The sequence goes on along the minus strand of VTPC01090288.1, from coordinate 410,279 downwards.
CAGATGAATCAACAATAGTATGATGTCACTGTATCAAACTACACTAGAAAGATTAAGGAACAAAGCAAAAAATAAAAATATTTGGGTCTGTTTAGAGAAAGCAACAGATATATTACAAATTTTATTTTTGGAACTTTAGGAAGTGAAGAGAAGGGCAAATCATATTTATTAACAATGAGAGTTTTAGAGAAAACCAATCATCCAACTATTGCTGCAATTTTTTAATGATGCATTAGATCTTTTGTGGCCAGAAGAAATCCTGTATTTTGCACCGATGCAGCACCTTATATGCAGGATTGCAAGTATGTATCCTAAAATGATACATGTTATGTGTTTAGCGCATGGCTTACATTAAGTAGCTGAATTGATTCGCTCTCTATACCAAGTAGTTTCAAATTTGAGCCCATAGGCGTCCATGGTGGAGAATCGGAGTGTAGGTTTTGCAAAGATACGATTCGGCCAATAGAGGATGCAACAGATTGAACCAAGGAGGGCTTCTAGCTCAAAAACTAGAAGAGCTATGGGAGTTTGGTTTTCACTGATCGACGCAGCTTCGCAAGCGCTATGGCAGGATAGGAGAGAAAGTTCGGTGAAAAACCAAGAAATCCAGAAGCCCCCGAAAAACCGTTCGGGAAGTCTGAGAATTTTGCAACCCCCACCAAAAACATCAGGATAGTCTGATTAACATAATATTCAAGACTGATATTTGAGGAGTGCTTATCTACCTACTCGAAAAAACCCGACTCGATTCGGTTAATTTCGCGCTTTTTTTCATGACGCGCCGCGATGTTCACTTAAAAAGTTTGTAACTCGCTTAATTATGATCCGATCAAGCTGGAATTTTTTCTAAACTAAAGAGCATTATCAGGACAAGCTTATTTTGGATACAAGTAGCGTTCCCCCACTTTTTGGGATCCATTAGAACAAAAAAACGTAATTTGCCTTCCTTTGTACCTTTCTGGGGCAGTTATCCGAGTTCCTATGGACACGGTGTTATAACGCTTTGATGCGCCGTGGAATGGGGAACAAAAAAGATTCTATGCACTTTTTTTCCTGCAAGGTCATCTTCTAGGTCGAAAATGCAAAAAACTGAAAACGATGGAAATACAGCCCTGAAATGGACATCCTTTGAGCTACAGAGAAGAATCTTTCGTAATAAATGTACTTTAGTGACCTATACGTAATTGTGTTAGCCAATTCCGCAGCTTTCTAAAAAGACTCTTGAAACCTTGGGGAAAGGTGTCGTTTTCCTTCCATCCCTTCTACCACCATTGTTTTTGGGTGATTATGCTGAAATTTGAAACCTTTGTGAATTTCGCTTTCAAATTCCGTTAAAATGACAGGAGAAACTTCGGAGATGGGAAATCTCAACATTTCTTGTGCATTCAGAGTTTTTGGTTTTTTGTCATTTGTGCCAAAACAGTACATCCTATCGACTTGAAACCTCAACCATCGTAAAAATACGTAAAGAGTGTAACAGGCCCTTTTTTCGAGAAAGTACTCCTTGTACCTCTAAATTGAATTTGATGGTATAAAGTAGAAAAGTTGGTGCCCATAGGCATGCGTTCGGGTGATCGATAGGAGCGGAGAGATATCTCTCGCTATCAAATATTTTATACTTGTTTATATTTCATTTAAAATAAATGGAATTTCTGCACAATCAGGCGTTTTTGCTAACTTATGAGCCATGTATTGCGAGCAATAAGTTAATTTTACCCCCAGCAGGCGGTAAGTAATAAAAAAATTTATTTCAAATTTTTATTAATAATAAATATAATTAATTAACATTAAAAGTTACAGTACAGTTATTGAAAACAAACTGTTTTTCTTTTGAATAAACCGCAGCTGACGATTCAGCACTTTCCATCATTGCCACATCAAAATTACATGATGAATCTTAGCGACAGTAATAATAAAAACAACCACTGCATTTTTTTAATTTTAAAAAATTGATCAATTTACTTAAATTCTGCAATTTAATTTAGGAACTCGATTGTGCAAAAAACATTGGAAGCATCTCAGGCGTTAGTACAACCGGTTTCAGGTAATATTGGATACTTCGCCCTCAGTCCCCAAACCTATTACCCTCAAATCGGTAAAACGTCCTTGCCGCCCTCGTTGCTTAAATAGTTATTTAAAGTGCATACATTAATGCATATTTAGGACACTTTTTGGTGTGTATTGCATACATTTTTTTAGTGCATAACTGTCCTAAGACTAATAACAAACAACTTGAGATGTTTCTACAACAGATAATTAATGTTGTTTGCACAGGTTGTTTAAAGGGCCTGGTATGGAACACATAAATTAAGGCCAATTCAGATTTTTTATTTATGTTTATTCTAACAACAGCGTTTCACAAAATGCATTTGCATTATCAGGGTTTTACAATTAAGAATTTATTTATATACCATTTGTAGTTTTCGAGATTTTATTCTCGTTTAAAAGCTGATTCTGAATTTGAATTTTACTTATTCTTGTAAGTTTTATCCATATTTTTAATTGTTACGATTCATTTCGATTTTTAAGCTTGTGCAGCCTTGATAATGCAAACAAATTTAGCAAAATATTAGAATAAATATAGAATTAGACTGACTATTGTCTCTTTTAATCTACACATAATGTGCCAGCATGGAACTAAATGCTTTAAAATTATTTCTTCATAATAAATCAAGATTTTTATATTTTTCTCATTGTCACATTAGCAATGTAAACACATACAAGAATTCTTAAATTGTATCATAATGCTCATGTAATTCTTAAATAAAACTGTTCCCCTAACACTTGTATCACTCATAATTTGGCTAATTTATGCTTTATTAGTAAAGTTGAATTTAGTAAGACTTAATTAACATAACAGATAAACGAATAATTCAAAGAGTGAGAAAAAAACTTTAAATTCATATTAAAAAATATCACAATACATACAACAATTATTATAAGACATTGTATTCTTACAACTTCTGTACCTTAAAGGTATCTACCAAGGAGATACTAACCTTCCTGAATATGTACGAATTTACAGGCCGGCCGGTTGCAGAGGCCTCGATTAAAATCTTGGCACACCAGGAGGGTGTCCAGTAACTGAAAAATTTCAAATAAGATATAAATAAACATGATTACTACAATAAAATACATTTTATAAAATAAAAACTAGACTCTGATGAAAACTATAATTATGATCATATGTGTGCATGCAATCAAAATTATTATTTGACACATATGAAACATGTCTATAGTTATGGTAAAAAGGTTTATCTATTTAAAAGGAATCTTAATCTAAAATAACTTACAAAATATCTACACGAACACTACAACAATTTCATCCTCTGAAATAGATTAACCGACTTAGTATACCTATGTTGTTTTCACATTAAAAAAAAATTATGCATGCCAATTAATTATATAAGTGACAAAAATTTAACAAATCTGAGTTGCACGTTTTGATTCGGTTCAGTTGTGAAGTTGTAAAAAAAATATATTGCAAACTTCAATCATTCTGCATAAACAAATATAAAAACATTATTACATAATTCATACCACTACTTGCTAGTACATTTTATCTTATTAAATATCTTAACTAAAAAGACAAAAGACTGTTGAAATATAGGAAAAACAGCATTTTTAACGACGATAAATCAGTATGATTTGGTCACGTTTTGCAAAACAAATAAGCCTTAATTAAACTTGTGATAATACGAAACGTGTCGAAGACCAAAACCACTAAGCAGTGTTAATAAATAGTATGGCATAATATAGCGGTGGATTTCATGCAGAATGTTTGAAGATCTAGTAGTTTATGAAATGCCATAAAAGGTCAACAAATTCCAAAGCAGATAAATTAGTAATAATTTTAGTTCTTTTATGGCACTTCAACTAATTTGAATTAAAAGGAGATTAAAGCACAACGACTACTACGTCAGCATCAAAAATAACTAAATTCTTTCAAAAGCATTAATAAACATCAAATTAATGCTGCAATCAGACAGTGATGATATCGAGTTAGTATCTTCAACAATGTGTGCAAATCTAAATTGGTTACTACAAAATTTTGTTTTTAAGTTTTGTTGCATTATTTAGTTTGCATCAACATGTATGAGCGCAATTAATTTTCAGTATTACGTGAAAGCAAAGCATAAACGTGCACACTACTACAGTTCAAACAATTCAAAATTAGCAAATTCAAATATTTACATATATATATTGTAATTCTAGGCAATCTGTACTGATTGCTTGAAATTACAATGTTTGGTTATTTTAATAAATGTTCAAACATGATGACGCAAACGAAGAGTTATAGTAATAAAAATTTGTTATTGTAATTAGTTATAAGGTAACTTTGCAAAACATGTAAGCTGTAACTACAACAGAAAAAAATACCTCTGTGCATTTTACGTATCTAATTATATCGATGTGTCGATATAACTGGAAAGATACTTTATAGCGTAGTACAGCAGACATGATTTTAAACATACAGTCTATACCTGTCCATGTTCATCAGTGTAGATCACAAAAGGGGCGTTTGAGGGCACAGGCGGGCCATTGTCTAGGGCCGGCGACATGCAGCGACCAGCAGTGCAGCAAGCCAACGTCATCGCAGCCAATCAGCGTTACGATAACATTACGTTACAGCAGTACATATACCCACCATACACCATTACAATTGCATGTGAAGTAGACAGCGTGCGTTCATGTATTGTTTATGTTATTATTTTTTAAATAATATACACAATAGTGTTAATCATTTTTTTACGAAGAGTGTATTAATATTTATATATAAATATTTTTTTTTTATTTTTTAAGCATAAGTTTTGTAGCAACAGCAAAATAGTTGTTAGATTACATGTATGTATAAACAAAAATCGTGTTTGTGTGTGTTTATGTACGTTTTTTAATTAATTGTATGTTGAGAAAGTAAAGGGTACACATTACAATTTGGTTAAGGTGGTGTCGGTGGGTAATCCCAAAACCACGCGATTGCACACCATTAGTGCGCAACAAGTTACAAACAGCAAAATGTACATCAAATCCAAAACAGCAATTAAAATAATATAGGCACAAATAATTATAATAATTAAACAAAAATAATTAATAATTAAAAAAATTATTTAGTTAAACAGAGAAAATGTGTGACGAAGACCAAACCAGATATACGTAAGCATGAAACAAAAAAGCAAAAAAATTAAAGTTAATCAACTTATCTAAAATACAGAGAAAAAAAATTGAAATTGTGTGAAATATAAATAATAAATGATTCGAAAATGTTAATAACTATACAGATATTAAACAAACTGGATGCATTATTTAAAAAATTAATATAGCTCCTTCTATTTATTAAAATTTCATTACTTTTTTTTTACTGAATGGGTGTATGTAGCAGGTATAAACTCTTATTTAATGCTACCAACTCACAAATGGTTTACGCATTATAATTATGTATAAATAATGCTAAAAAAAGCTTAGAGTAATATTGGCAATTTGAATTAAAGTAAAATAAAACTCGTTGATCTAATATTAAATTATACTGAAGTATTAATAATATAGAGAATAATATGAATCCATATGTTTCATGAAATCAGTAAAAATAGTTGTAAAAACAAAGAATTTTTAAAATTTTAAATAGTTGAAATTCAAATAGAAAATCGGAGATGACGTACATCATTAATTACGCTAGATATTAAATATCCCAATAACAAATGGCGTTGGGGTTAGCAAACGCGGAAAACAAATTCAAAAACGATCGGGTGATTCGCAATTACTTCAGACTCGTCAATTTGTGTATTCGTCCGCCAAATATTAAATTATTAAAATTAAAGTTAAAAAGTATTTGTATTATAGTTATGCTAAAAATTAAAAATAAAGCTAGTGCTAAAATATCTAAATAAATTCACATGACCACAAACGTTATTGTGACGTCATTTGATACGACCCCCACCCATATATTTTTGTTATTTCTACTTCTGTCATCTATAAATTGTCGTTGTTGATATGTCAAATTATTTATTAAATGCTTTCCACTTGTTTTCCACAAATTCCTTGTACAATCTGTTTAATTACATTATAAAAAATGGGACGTTTCATTTTTTAAAGGGTATTTTTAAATTTTCACGTAGCGTCAAAAGTGCCACCAACATTAGGTTTGTTCATTTGCTTAACACTTTTTGAACTTTTATGTCATAAGTTCGGTGAGGATAAAGCGAGAGATGGTTATATAAGCGCCACCAACCATCCAGCAATTTCGTCGCAAATGCAACAACTTATTGCATGCTCCTGGATATAGCCAATAATCTTTATGCTAAAACAACGTTCTATAGGGGAAAATCATCAGCTAAAAGATAGCACTAGATTTCATCAAAATGTATCAAAATTGAAGAATATTGCCAGAGCTGATAATCTCCAAATCTGAAAATTCATTTATTCACCATAAGTATTCGATCATTTACATCCATCGTTTCGCACTCGCATTTGGACGAGACTAGGACGATGGGCCGATCTTAGGCGAGTCGTAGTCTGTCAATGTCAAATAGGAGGGGAGTAAGAAGATGTAAAGTTAAAAATTTTGCACTTTTTAAAAACGGAAAATCGAAATAACTCGAGAACAAGTGGACCGATTTTGACCAAACTTGGAGAATAAGTAGAGTACAATGTTTTTCGACTACCTTGTGCACACGGAGCACACTAGAGACCAAGAGTTATCGCAGGCATAGCACTTGTGTAAGAAGGCGAATTGGCCGACTGGCGATTTTTCATAATATTTTAATATTTATGATTGTTTCTGATGATATCACCCTCGTAATAATTTTTAAAACCTTCAATAGAGGTCGCGACAATCGTGTTTTTCTCTAATACGTGTCCAGGAAAGTATGCAATAAATGGAAAAATTCCTTTTATCGTTTTCTCAGAAAACTTGTTTATTTATAAAATTCTGTACTTGTTCCAAAACTTCCAACGGCAGAAATAAGATTTTGATTATTATCAACAATAATAAAGGAAACTCGAAACAACATTATTTTTTCATTAAAAAAAAAGGACTAAGTTGCAAATTTATTCAAAAATAGCTACAATTCCCCAATAAATTCCCACTAATTTCCCCCACCAGGTTTAAAAATTCCCACGCCTGATAACACTGACCTTGACTAAATTACTTTAGTGTAAAAGTGTTGTACTAGTACGGCAAATGAACAAACCTATTATAAATAAATCATCTGAAAGCACAGAGCATATAAACTATAAAAATTCCTTAACAATTTCATTCAACTAAATTTTAGTTGTTTTTAAAATTTTGTGAATAATTTGTTTTATTTTTAAACAATTCGTCGTTCAATTCGGGTTTTATGTTTTTGTATTGAATATTCTTTCATTCTTTATCTAGTTAACCCTGAACATGATAAATGACGTCACAGGACGGCCATTACGATTTCGACGTTTTCGCGCGCGTAGGAGAATCATTTGAATTTCAGTAATTTTTCTCTTGCAGAATCCTAATTATTTTATTATTTTTATTATATTCTTCACTGTTGTCTGCTCTACGAGGTTATGTCAAATCTTTGTTTAACTGTTTTCTGATATCGTTTCAAAAATGTGCAAGACTTACAAGAATATACTTGAGTCTTGAAGAACATTCTAGTTTTAAATTTTAAATTCATTGGATCATATCAGCAACAAAGTTACCTACAAATTCAATTATAGGACAATAATAAGTGCAAATTAGGCATTATAATCTTAAAGTACGAAATAGTTCTTTGTCTTATTTCCACACTTTGCATTTATTACTGTTTTATAATTGACTTTGCACGTGACAGCTAGTATAACAAACCTTAGGCATATTCCTCATTATTAATCTGAAAACTGATTAAATTTATTAAGTTTCAATTTAAATCTCGACCATAATATAATTATAAATTTCAATTAAAGATTTTTTTTAACGTTTCATCAGAGAAACTAACATCTTTAATTGAAATTAATTAAATAAATAACCCTTCGCTTCATTCTTTACAACATTAATAAACGAAACAATTGTGACCACTGTTAGCATGGTAGCATTAAATTAAACTGCCACTTTCCCTTTTGACATCTTACACTTTTTAAATAATAATAGATAAAATTTATATTTACATTATAGTATTAAAAAATTATTTCAGTCTATAGTAAACACGCTTCTCTTGATATTTATATTATTAAATAGTATTAATCACATATTTGTACCATTTTAAAAAAGTATGCACATTAGCAAAATTGTTAGTACATATAAAACTGTAATACAGGAACTTGAAAATTAGTTGGAGCTTACAAATATGAAATACGTTCAAGCAGCTTACTTATCTACAATCAAGAGATAGACAGCACTTAAAAAAGTTAAACCAACTAAAATCTATTATGAGTAGTACATAAATAAAAGGAAACAAAACGAATTATTTAAAACAAACAAAAAAAAAAAGAAAGAAAGAAGTATACTGGTTCTGTCTACTGCATATTTATAAATTAATCAGTAATAATTTAAAAGCCTTATATGACTGGTGTGCTACTGTAAAAATGAAATATAGTATTAAAACGATAAAATTATTAGAAAGCGTTTACGTGTAGGGGAAGAGGACATAACTGCGTTGCTACATTTAGTGAATGCGGCTGATTCTGTAAACATAATACCTCATGAATAATAAAAATAGCATCAAAAAAGTTATAAAAAACAACTGTGAACCACAAGAACAAGCAAATAACTGCACTACCTCTTTTTCAGTACAGTTTTACTTACTACAAGCTGTAAAAGTGATCTAGCAAGATGTAAAGAAAACCAAACATACATATAGAAATCGAACCGTAACTATAATAGCCTTTAGATTGTTCTACGACACTTGAAGAGCACCAGAGCAGTTTTAAAAACACAACTTTCACTTTCTGTTAGTTAAAAAATCCAGTTAAAAACTGAATTTCAAAGCTACGCTTTACACATTTACCTACAAGAAGTCACAAGCAATACGCATACTACTTTCACTGGATAGAAATACTTTTGAGGTTTAGTTTGGTACTGTATGTATAATGAAGTAGAGTGCGCATTACTCAAGCAACCGTAATCAGATTGTAAGCAGAAACCTGCCAAATAAAATTTGAAAATATCACTATAAGAAGCCAGCTGGAAAACAACTTTTTCTATAGCCAATTCACTATTTGTCGAATAATAACACTTATTCGGTAGGTATAAATAATATAGAAGCTAAACTGAGAGGTTCTGAGCACTTGTGGTAGCATGTGAATAAGGGTATAAAATTAATGGACATGGTATAAGACAATCAAATAAGAAGCAATGATTAATAAAACAAATATCATGCATTTTCAAGCATTATTATTACAAACAGTGGCTGTGACATAATTACATACACCTCTGGATTAGAGTAGTACAGTAAATAATATAAATAGGAATATAGGCTGTCACACTAAGTGGCGAGCGTGACCCACACCTTTTGCAATAAGCGTGATCAGCGGCCCAAGGCACTGTATTATTGTGAGTCAAGATGGAGGGTGGCTGGCAGCTGATTACGCGCAGCTGCATAGCCCACACGACTTTATCGTAGCACATAATATACTCTTTATTATGAAAAATATTTTTACTTTCTTGTCCCACGACTTGCAATCACGTACGCTATGCAGCTATAGATTTGTAGTTGTTACCAACATACTATAGCTTAGCAGGATGGCCACAATTTTCCGAATACCTAGCCTATTATCATACTGTATAATATCCTACTAAAAATGCAAATTTTACACAACATTGTACGATTACCTACTTATAATAGTTTACATTTTAATTTATAATTATAATCAATACAGAAGCATCACAACATAAAATACTTTGATAATGATATATAAAGCAGTTTATATTTGATGAAGTAACGCTAAGGCGACAGCTACTAGGTGCTGTCACGAAGTATACATCACAAATCTATTCTAAGACAAAATGCACTAGCCTATTATTATGTTATTCTTTCTTTTTTTTATTCTTTCTCAAAGTAATAATAGCAGTAAAGTAAACTAAACTGATAGGATCCCAGTGATGACATGTAGGGCATTATAAAATCTAAATTGTGCTTTGAGATCAAAACCCAGGAAGACAAAAATTGCAAAATACTAGGAAATTTATATATATATAGTCACTATTCACTTTAAAAATAAAACAAACAATAATAATTAAAAAAATCGAATTAATTTAAGGAAACAGAAAGATCAGTAGCGGTCATACTGAGTAAAATTATATAACAAGTGAAATACCCAACCCAAAAAGAAGTGTATCTGTAAAAAGTTACATTAAAATGATATAAAGTTATCATTAACAGTTCAAAAAGAAATACCAAAAAATCACATGCAGAACATGTATTTAGAAGCCCCAGGACATGCACAGTTCGAACTAACACATACACGGAAATTGCAAGACACACGGCAGTGCAAAATGCACTGCATCTTTTTGGGTCAGTTACAAACTACAGACTGTACCTACAATAATGGCACTGTCTAATCATACTAGATACTACCATGCTATCAATACAGGTGATAAAAAGGATAATTATGGTACAAATAATTCTTTTCTGTGGCCAAGGCCACCATGCAAAAACACTTCTAACAATTTATCATAAACACCACTTTCACCTCAAAATACAACAATTCTTAGCAAATATATAAAATTATTAATATATTAAAGTGGTGTTAAGGGCAGGATGTCATAGCGGTGCATACAGCGGGTGTGAGGATATCACAGACACGAGGCACTCGCTTGGTCCGGGGTCGCTCAGCGCAAGCCCATTCATAACCACTAACAAAATTTTGACTAGACTTCTACTTCTTTTTTAAACAATATTAATAATATTAATAATTAACTCTTTCTTACAATAAACTGACAAATCAAAAACAAAATACAAAAACATATAGTACTATAAAATCCCTGTCAATCACTTTCAAACATTTACTTAAAAAAATAAAACAACTTAAGAAGTTTTTAACTTTTTGTATGGCTGCATTACCGTATTGTTATTATTCTGTGCAGCGGCTGCCGCAATGTGTGTCGGTGGTGGCACGCTAGTACTAATTGGCGTTGTGGCAACAGAAACGGGATATTGTGCACCAAGAAGGTTAGGTGTTAGAAGTTGGTGAGTCGTGGTTGCTGGATATGGCGCACGAATAAGAGAGTATGGGTTAAGTACGGCAGCTGTTGGTGGTCTGGTTATGTTTAACAGATTTGTGTGGTGAGCCAATGCGTATGGATTAATGCCAAGATTTAGATTAGCAGCGCCTAATGTTAGTGGTAACGTTGGGTAACGTTGCATAGCAGCGGCAGCTGGGGGAATCCCAACCGTCGCCTGTTTGTTAAGTGCCACACCTGTGTAATTTAACGGATTCAAGTGGTTTAACTGATTTGCAGCGAACGTTTGACTGACAGACGCCAATTTCACTGCTTTAGCATAATTTTGCTGAGCGACCTCTTTAGCAAGAGTAGCAGGATCGGGCATGGTAGGGGGTGGCATAGTGACAGAAGTAGAAGCAGGGGGGAACTATGTCCTCCTCCTTAACCTGCGATACTTGGGAAGCTGAGGGAACTTGTTGGGTTTCAGTAGCTGCTGGGGAAGCGTCGGAAGTAGCGGGGGCTGGCGAAGGAGAGACCGAGTACTCACATGAAACGGGCACAAATGGCTGTTGCAACTGCATTAGTTGCTGGTATGTAGTAGCGTTCGGTTGATATACCGGCACACCCGATTTATCAGCTGCAGGTCGTTTATATGGCACCATGCCGGGGAAGGCCTATAAAAATATTTTAACATTGTGATGACTGAAACACAATTTGTTATTAATTATTGTTAGTAATTCCATTTTGTTAATTACTAGCTACAAGAAAAATTTTGTTGGTAATCTTTGACAAAAGTTCTATGATAAATCTGACGTTCGATCAAATTATGCAAAACAATGAGCACTGCAGTTAAAGTAAATTTTAATAATGAACAGTGTGTTTAGAAATCTGAAGAAAAGAAAGTTTTAATATTCAATATTCAGAGTAGGTTTTACCATACATTATAAAAATCAATTTATATCAATATTCTGATTACTATTGATATATTAATTCATATCAATGGCCGGTACATCAATACGTCAATTCACACAATATCGCAAGATTAACTTTATAGCTGTCTAAGGGAGAGTAACAAAGTAAAAACTCTTGATGCATTTGTGTGTAATTTGCCACTATTATTCAACAACATCCTACAAACTAATACTGTTACATACATACATTAAAAGTTTGCCTGGATTTATGCATGCCAATCATGGTGTTTTGGCAGAATTTTAAACTTAATCAAGACAATCGTAACAGTTTTTAATGGCAGAGTAAATAGGTACCTATTCAATAATGTTGGGAATAACAATGTAGGAATGGCGTACATAATTTGAAAATGTTTGAATTATTGGGTGCAACATTGAAAAATGGAATTTGACGCACTACCGTATGCCATTTAAGTTTAGCACTTACACATCCTCAAACCATAAGCTATTTTTCAACATTGTACCAGGTCTGACACAAAAATAAATAATATATCTCAATAACTAAACTCTTCTTCTTTAAAACGGTTTTATTTTTATTTTCATACAATAATTGTATCGAAAGCTATTAAACTTTTTGTGTAGTAGTGTACGCGAAAAATTTGAAAATCAGTGCTTCCCGCCAAAACCAAAATAATTAATTTACTCAAAAACGGCTAAAGATACAAAAACAAATTCAAGAATACTCTTTTATGTAGAACTTGATGTTCTTTTTTTTTGTTTGAAACATTTTTTTATAACTGATAGTTTTCAAGATATTCAAAAAAATATTTTGTGGGCACTTCGCGCCCATTTTTTTCTTTGAAAGAGCAACCAATTAGGCCATGCAAACTCTCTTGATCCTTAATCTACATACAGAACTTTTGTGTTTACCGTCTCTGATAACTGGACTAATAGATTCCACAGTCAATTCGATTAAATTTTGATTATCCTTATTTGCAATGAATTTCTTTGGGCAACATGAAAAAAGCTTGTACAAAAGAACAAGAAATGAACAGAATAGAGAGCTGTTCAGATTTTCTACACTGTCTTATGAAGAAACACAGATGTTTCAGAGTAACCTGGAAACTCCAACAGCAAGAAGTTGTGAAAGGTACTTTCTAAAAGTAAATCATAAACCTTCATTCAGTCTAGCTATTTTTATGTCAGACCTCATGTGCATACAGCGCCTAAAATGCTGTTCTGTTGTAGTACATCCTATACCGAAATGCACAAAACTTCAAGCAAACTACATATTATGTAACTTGATACTTCTGACTAAAACTAAGATTTTATAATGCTCGTAAAACTGAAAAATATTACTTTTATGCTAGTGCATCATTGTAAAGTATTTTCAACAACAGCTAAGAAGAAATTACCAAAGTTACCAAAGGAAATTTCTGTATTAAACAGGAAATGATCAAGCATCAGTACGGCAAGCTATAAAAGAAATTACTTACAAAGTTGTCATAGTAGAAGGATCCCACTGATTTCATATCCATCTGAAAATAAACAAAATAACGGATAACGTTAGATGTCATTATATTATCACAATTTTAGTTGTTATTTTTAAACAACATCTACAATACGGCAAGAATGTTTCTGAAGACGCTAAAAGATATTTTGCAAATATTTTCATAAATATAAAGATTTCAGAATCATTTTTGCCATCACCTTTTGTTAGTTAAATCACAATAAATTTGTTTTGTTTGTCAAGATGAGGTAACATAAATGTGTTAAGCATAGGCATGTAGTACCTAACAACTGGTTAAATCATCCTAAATCGTTGACAAACAAAAATGTTTTATTAATAAGAAAGTATAAGAACAAATGTGTTATATATAAAATCAACAGAGTTTCGCTGTAATTGTAGTTGCTAGAATGTTGCGAGTTTTAGACCCACCGGGGAAAAAACTGTAAAATTTATATAAAATATTACGCAAAGCCAATTGCTGCTAAAAATAATGTGTATATATATATACTGGATTATTCAACATGCAAACATATAGGTGTAAGCGAAAAGCTTTAGAAAGCGAAGGTCTTTGGGATAAACTTCATATTTAAAAAGACTTCATAAGCGGAATCAGCCTCACAACATGCTAACAACTTTGGATTGGTAGCAGTTCGCGCTTTGCTTAACGCTTCGTCAAAATACAAAAGCTTCGAAAAATCTAGACAACACAATGCCATTTATAAGAGAGGTTTCCTTTTTACAAAAGTATATCAACAAAAAAGTAATGTTTACAGTGTTTTTAAAAATAAATTTTTGTATAAAAATAATAAATTAAGCGAAAAACATTTTTTATATTTGTACTGGACAAACCCAAATACGTAGTACACTAAATTTATGATCTGTTTGGATCATAAATGGCCTTAATTTTTATATTAAAAACATCGAATCTCTTACTGGCCACTCATTATCCAAAAGAATGTCATTCTATATTACATCAATAATTAACAATATTAAAATCTAGCACAAGAGAACAAAAATATTTGAGCCTGCCCAACCCTATTATGGCAAAGAGTATAGCAAAAAAATTATATCTACTAAGCAATGGTGTTGAGAAACGCGATACAAGTGCATAAAAGTGACTATTTAGCGAAGCATGACCACAAGTTGCACCAAGGTTCTTATATTATTGCAAGATATATCGTTTTGTTAGAAACCATTCGGCAATATTAATCTTCCCACAGCATTATTCCATGCATTCATGTAAATCTTATAATAATTTAAGAACCTTGAAGTTGCACAGAAGCTCTGGTACCTTAACGCAACGTATTAGCGAAACATTTTCAGTTATGGCACTGTAATGATTCAAAATGTTTGAACTATTTATTTCATTATATACATAAGAAATATGAAATAAGAAGTCTTTCGGCTGTAAGAAAATGGATGTCGGGCAAACCACTACCTGCATGTTTTTATGTGTAGTTGATGTAATGTAAAAAATTTGCAAGATGTATACTTCATTTGGAAAAGTTAATAAATGTTTTTTTTTCAATTATAAAAATTCAAAACGAAAGATAATAACTGAAGTATACACCACAAAAGAAACAAAAGTGTCATGCAAAGCAGCGGCAATTGGTACCAGTAGTAGATCTGTGTCGGCGGTGCTAGGCTCGCGAGGTCTCTTCTTGCCGATCTCGAGGGCGGCGGCAGCTTGGGGTGCCAGCAAGGGCGACACCGCAGCGGGCTATTAGTAGCGCAGCAACAAGACCAAGCACATCCGCCCAACGGGATAAATAAAACAAATCAGCACTAAATTAATTGGATGCCAAAACTGTCAATTTTTATGACAGAAGGCTAATAATAAACTACATACAACTATTTATAATAAAAAATAGAGAACTGGCAGCGGCGGGTACGTGAATAAAACGCATTGTTGTCAACTAACTGCAATTTTGAAAATTACAACAGGTTTGATGTAAACGCACACACACAAAACACGCACGTTCCAAAATTACAGTTGATGGGTGAAAATACTGTACAAAGATCTTTGTACATTATTATTATTATTATAAGAGACTGGCTGCTGAAAGTTTTTTTTTAAATGGTGCAGGTGCGATGTCTGCAACTGGCATAAGGCAGAGCCAGTGGCTGAAGCTAAGTTGTTCATGCACTTGAATAGCTGAAAAAGAACTTGAATTTGCTATAAGCACTTTTATGTCATAATGTCGTTTCGACACATTAAAAACTTTCAGGCAAATTGTGATTACATCTATATTTACAGTTTCACTCAATTTTGTCTGTTGGTTTTTGTTCAGGTTCCTTTCTTTCTCCAGTAAAATAATGAGCCATTTTTTGTTTGTCTTTATTTGTCTTAACTAGTTTTTTTGACCAAGTCTACATTTCCATGGCTAAGATTTCCACTTTCCTCAAGGCTGTAACTAAAAGACATGTAGCCCTGAAATGGGTGGAAATCGTAGCCATCAAAATGTAGGCCCAGATGAAGAAAAATTAGTTCAAGCAAATAATCAGTCCAAAAAACTGAAAACTGGCAACCTCAAAAAGTACCGAGATACAATCACAAACCACGTGATCACTAATCTAAAAGTGGCGCGAAATTTTATTTTTCGATGTTGGCCATACTACGGAGTAACGCCCTCAAACCTAAAATTACATTGGCATGCGTACGTTCCATGATTTGTTGTAGTCTCTTTGTTTTGCGTTTTTTACAGTTTATTTTGTTCTATTTAAAGATCAGTCTTTTTTTTCAAGAAAAAATCTGCTTTTTGTGAGTTAGATTTAATACATTCAAAGTGTGATAATAAATTTGAAATATTTAAGTTTTTAAGTAGTTTCATCATATATCTAATACTACGCCACCAGAAGACTACAAGAGCTGCCAATAGTGCAAGATGTGTTGCCTAATCAACAGTAAATTTCACAGTCACGTGGTTTCTGGTCAATTTCAATATCCCGGTAGCAAAGTTCTTTTTCAAAATGGAAATAGATTAATGAGCATTTATTGAAAATTATTTTACTGGCAGCAATAAGGAGCTGAAGTTACTTTTTAATGGTTTGTCACTTATAGTGGCTTGCCAAGATTTAGGCCATGATGAAGGTAGTACTATTAAGGTTGAGTTGTACAATAAATATAAATAATACAAAACTTGAAAATGAATTCACCCTCATGGCTCTCACATCTCGTTATTTCTTTTTTTTTGTTTATTCCTTTTACATCACATATTGATCAAAATATTTCAAAAGTATTTAATGAAAAGCTGCCATCTATTGGATTCAACTCTAATATGATTTCATTCACAGTAAAGGTTATCAATCTAAAAATAAAAACTACCATTATGAATTTCATCTTTCTTTCTTTCTAATAGGGCAATGTAAAAGGTACTTCAACAATCACATAAACTATGATTAAAAAAATTTACACAAGTATGCCAATATACAAAATGACTTTGCCTGAAAGCTTATAAAACAAACTGCATGTTTAGCGCATGTAGCTATAGCAATGTGTTTGCCCACAACCTTTTATAAATGTAGTACAGTAGATACGTAAGCATGCAGCTCTGAAAATTACAATATTGTTAAAAAGACAATGACATCAAAAGCATTTTTTTTCTAACAAGAGAACAATAAAACAAAATAAGAACTTCAATTACAGCTTAAACATATTTTCTGCAACGAATGTATAAAATGTGATTGATATAATACTATACAAACTGGATTCACACAGCACCTGAAAATGCAAAACAGTTGATTAGAGTGTGTGTTAAAATGAAAATTCGTGACGCAATGAGAATTCCATCTGCAAACAAGCCCTTCTTCTTCATAAATATTGTGTGAATGTGTGTATGTGTAGTGTACTGTATGTATTTATTAAAAGGATGCACAGAGATATTTACAAAAAATATAATATCAATGAAAAACTCCCTGAAAGTCTTAACAGCAACTATTTCCTAATTTCTAAGAAAACAAAAACCCTGATGTACGCAGTTTAAAGATTTTTTTTAAAATAGAATTTAGAAATTGTTGAGGTAGAATTGTTTAAAAATAGTATGTTGTTACCATCACTTAAAGAGTGCTAGGATTGGTTGCCGTGTAATAGCGAGCAGGGTGTAGCCACTATTCAGCCAATCGTGGAGCTAGAGGTACACACAATACACTATATAGAATTCTGTGCAGCAACGAGCACTAAATAATAATTTTACTTTTTTTTCACCCTGTTGTGTCTCAAACAATTCAAACCAGTTTAACAGGCTATTATCTGAAACACAACAGTCAAGCTGCCATTGTTGCTTTTTAACTGTTTATTCGAACAAACAAAAACAAAAAAAGACAAAAAGCCTATTTTAGTTTAGTATAGAATTTACTTGAGTGTCCAATTTAAATAAAACAAGATTCAAATTAAAATATAACGCAACCACATCAGATTTGTCTTCATGTCTTTATTATTGTATTACTTATAATGACTAACAATAAGTATATTAGAAAAAGAAATATATATATATTGTGTGAAGTATGTATTAAGTGTCGTATCTAGAGCATAAACAGTTAAGAGCAAGGTACAGCAGAATGATGTTTTATAACTAGAGCAGCAAAGGACAGCATTTTGTCTGTATACAGTATTGGTTATAGGGTGGTGAGATGTGCAGGTATTATAGCAGGGCTTGTTGGCAGGGCGCAGAAAAAGTGGCAGCCGGGGAAAGTTCCCATGCTAGACAGGGCAAATTGACAGAGCGAAGCAAAATACAGAAGCGGCATAAAAGTACCACAAAAGCAGAAGAAATGTAAGGTATAGGCCGCCTCGGTACTTGTTTCGCATCCCTCTACAGGAGACTACCACCACCACTTTAGCCCAGGTCAGCGAGAGAAGACAGCACTTACACATTTCATTGCATCATGAATTGCATCATATGCTTAAAAGAAAAAAAATTAAACACTAATGCTACATATAGAGTAAGAAGAGGCCATCACCGATATAATAAACGGTTGCAAAATGTATCATTACTGTTAACTCTACTAGACCTCTTCGTTTTTGTTAGTTAATAAAAAAAATAGCAAAACAAAATAAAAAAACAGGATAACACATACAAAAAAAAAACCAAGATCTGGATAAAGCTGGGTGTACTTCTAATATTTTAATGTCATGGTACAAACTCAGACAGTAAAACTCGATAGAAGTAATGAAAATAATGATAATAAACTTTTCTACAAGAGGATTGTTACAGACTTTTAAGTTCTGATACCCAGCTATGATCAAGACTATAGAAGAGAACTAAAATAAAAAATTAATACAAAATAAAACAGAAGACGAAAACACAACACAACAGCTACTATAGCTAGCGAGAAGAAATTCTATTATTACTGTGCTTGTGGCTCCTTTGCTTTATACAATTACTATTAATATGGTTTTTCCATTTATAAAACAACCCACAAGTGGATTAAAAGCAGGGAACAACAAGCACAAAGAGCAAGAAAGAAGAGATAGCGTGCGCCCTAAGATTGCGTAGCATACCGCGCTAGCCCGCGACTGTGCGGCCTTGATTTGGGCTTGGAGGTGCAGAGGGGGGTGGAAATAGCGGCAGGGGTCGCGGTTGCAGCGTCCCTTGACTGCATCCATGCAGACAGTGACAGTGCCGTCCTCGTTGGCCGTCACAGAGTCGGCGGGATGCGCAAAGCGGCACTCAGACTCTGCGCGCTTGCACGCCCCGCGCTGGAACTCGCGGCAAACCTACAGCAGACATCCGGCTCAAGCCACTGCTGCACTATACGCAGCTCCCTGATGATGCTATAGAGCTTCATAGGGAACTGGGTGTATTTGCACATACCTACAGGGATATATCTAGTGCTTTTACAGTACTTGTTCACTTAACGCAGGGATTTTGTGATCTAATAGGTGATAACAATCAATATTCACAATACTTAGTATATATGGTGGTTGCGTTAAGATAAACTGAGTGTTCTAAATCATATAATCGATCACATTTTTAACTACAATATGAATAACTCTCTATCGAGCAAAAAAACTACAACTATGAAAATTTTGCAGGACAAATAGAAAGATACGTATAGGCAACAACAAAACAAAATAAATTTTATAGCTGCAGCGTGCAGAGCTTAAATCGATAGAAAGTTATAAAGAGTGCTAAGATAGGTTACAATAGCAAAAGTATTACTGTATTTACAGCAGGATTAGTAACGTATATACAATATACATTGGGATCTGCTGCTAGAACAACTAATATAGCATCTAATAATTGTGTATGTGTTACTTATGTACTTGCTGCTTATTATTAGTTTTTATTATTTTTGCTTTTTAAGTGTTAGGTGACAATAAATTATTCGATTAATTTTTAGGTTACAACTGCAAAAATTAATAATAAATGAAAAAAAGAAAATATACCTGCTGCAAGGCAATAAAAATAAAATCTGTAAGTAATGGCAACACAATCCTAACAATATAAAAGAACGTTGTTGTAAATGATAGAAGAAACAAAAAAATTAAAGATTAGCACATATAAAAAGTACATCAATTAATTTCAATTTGAAAAATTAATTAAAAATGTTATTTTAGATATACCTCGTATAAAATACAGCAAAGGTCTGGTATTTTGTAAAAATTTCAAAAACAGTAACTGTAGTTTACAATGTAAGTATGTGTAGAATTCGAAGAATATTTTACTTTGTCATGTGGCCTAACACATCCTTTTTGCAACATTATAATAGAAAAAAGTTACTGAGTTGCACACACGTAACTTTAACCAAGAATTCCATTGCTTACTATCTTTGTAAAGCAACAGTTAACTTTTATTTATTTAGTTTTTAATGTTAACATCCTGTATCTTTCTGAGCTTTTCAATGATATACCACAGTTTGAACTACTTTTGGATTTAAGCAGGAAGATCTAGAAAAATAATAGATCTAGTAGTCTGGCAAGTCTCATTTACTAGTTTTGTACTTCTTTTGTAGAGGTTTGTTAACCTGAGCATACATTAATCTAGATAAATAAAAATGCAAAGTAACTAGGTATTTTGCCATGTTACTAGATCTGTTACTTTTCCTGATTTTCAAGTTTTACAGCCAAAAAATGTTCAAAGTGTAATCAGAAGAAAAAAGAGTTAATGGTTGTTGTGTTTGTAGCTATAAGGTTGGTGATGTCAAATGACATTTAAGTTAGCTAACGAAATTCTAAATTCTAACCAACCGGCATAACTCTAAATACGAGTTTATCAGTCTTTTACAATTAAAAATAATTCTAATACCATTGGTATTATTTGATATATCGTTTTATAAAAAACTGTCAAGGTTTAAGTAATTATATAAATATATCTATAAATGATCCCCCAACTCAATAAAGAAAGATTGCATATGAAACAAAATAATGTTTACAATAACAATTGAAGTCTTAACTGGTTTTCCAATGATATAGCATTTAGATATTTTAAGATTAGAATTATTTGCACTGAGTGTTAATTTATCTTGGATGATATTTTCATTTTGAAACTACACATTTTCTGTATCGTAAAAGTATCATGTGATCAAATAAAATCCAAGTCAAGTTAGCTATAGAAAACTGTCATAGTTGTTGAACACATCTTTACTTGTTATCAGGTTGGTAACGGTTAGTTTTAAGGCAGGTAAACCTGCAAGACAATATCACTGGGATAGTTAAATTTGAAACAGGAAGGATTCTCAAGACATTCCAAATTTTGTTAAGACCAATGCAAGGTTTTCAAAGAATCATATAAGTCTTCAATTTCAACCAGTTATTTTCTTTATATGTATAGAAATTTTACATTAATGTTGCTTTTAACATCATCAGTTAATTTGTTAGAAGAACACAAAATGGCTTGCAAGTTATTTTTGGTTTTCAAAACTGTCTTTGTGTTTTATCAAAAGTCACATGAGCAGTCTGCGATTTATTTAGATCTAGTACACTTTAACAAAACAATAACACGAGAATAAGAGAAATACTGAAGGTAGTCGGCTACCAATAAGTACATTGAACATTGACTATAAAGATTATTATAAAGATCTTGTGAAATTTTCAAATATAATTTTTTACAGAATTAATTGATAATATTCTTAGCAAGGATCAAATATTAAATAACAACATACAGACTTGCATTTGTTTGCCAACAGCTGAAATCAGATTAAAACTGACACGTTACAAGAAAGAAATTGAGTCTATTTTGGTGGTGATATAGCTTCTATATATACAGACAGACGGAAATGTTATTGATGAACCTAACACTTAAATATTTGACAAGTATGGACTTCGAGTCACTTTTGATCCATACAAGAATTTTTTTAGTTTTATATTAACCTTGAACATAACATATGACATCATACAATGGCTACTATGAATTTTGGTATTTCTGCACATGGAAAATGTTTTCACTTATAGAGTCAAACTACTCAGATGTGTGTCACTGTGTTTAATAAATATAATAATATGAGGTTCTCTATTCATTGAAATGAAATTATTCAAAAATTTCACCAGAAATCTATTTCAAATTTTAATAAAATTTTAGAGAACCCAACATCATTCTTCTAATATCTCTTCAAAAAATAAATTTACAATTACACATTTCTATTATGTATCTACCGATTTTGATTATCTAATAATAAAATGAAATGTTAAACTGATACAAGTACATGAAATAATTTTTACTTTATATACCCATGAGCCTAAACAGTTAATATCGTTAATGATGAAAAATATGTACTACTAACCATTCAAAACTGAACTAAAACAATGCATGTTATAATACTAGTAACACTGTAACAATATTGCCAGATTTTCTTGTTTGATTGACACTACGTTTTCAATCACTATTTAGTTGTGATTGTCATTCTATTTCTTCAGAAGTTTTCACGTTTTTATGACTTATCATGTAAGTAAGCGCTGTAAATTAACTCAACAATTATTGATTACTGATTACTGATTTGAAAATTCAAATTTGCAAGAAGACAAATATTATCTTCTAGACCTTATCAAACGTCAGTCAAATTTTTCATAAATATGAAAGAGGGAACATCCTACGTAGTGTAAACGAAGAAATATTTGTAAAATAACTTTGCCAGAAAAATTTATTATCCCATTATCCATAATAAAATAAGCACCATGCATTAGAAAATTTAATGGGTCTGGTTCTTTATAGCTACACACTAGTAGAATAATTTTAATGCGTTATATAAATGTTTTCAGTAAAAAGATTTGCATATAATAGTTTTCCCCTGGCGGCCAATCTTTGTGGTTAAATTTCTCAAACTTGCTGCAATATTTCCTAAGAAATCAAAAAAACTTCTGCAATTAAGTTCATTGTGTATTACAATCGAATTTAATTTTTTAACCACTTTCTGAAACGTACTGTGAATTCCACTTAAAATGCAATATTAAGCCATAGGGGAAGAGGTTGTACCTTGGAACATCTTAAATAATTAATGTAAAAAGTGCATTCTAGTGGTAAAATGTTGAACTATCTTTTAAACAGCCTAGAAATTGAGTGATAACTGCAATTTTAGTCTTGTTTTTGTGTCACGTGTTTTTAAAGCATCTAAAGTAATTTTTTTTCTAATTTTTGTTTGTGATTCACTTGTAGTGGCATTAAAATACTTTTGGGATTAATTAAGGTATCATTTTACTTTGCAAGGTATTTATAAATCAGTGAGCATTCCTTAAATTGTTCTGAATAATATAATCATTAATAAAATATTTGCTGGTTGTACCTTGGAATGACAACTTTTTTTTCAATTTCTTCTTTTTTCAAACAAATTAAATTTTGTTTAAAGATAATTAATTACTTTCACCTTTCGTGACTGATGAAGAAGAAGCAGGAACATCTTCCAATTCAGGTGGTAATCAAAACACTCCAACTTTCACAAAATCGTCAGGCAACAACGTTGTAACTCTGGAGAAAGTGCGCCGCACCTTGTCAAAAGCTCCACCTTGTAGAATTAGTGGAGACAAGGTCGAGAGTGAAAACCAAGAACCACCAAAATTTTGACTGTAACTTCTGAGAAATCAAAACTGACAGGGTGCTCAATTTTTGACTTGTACGCTAAGAAATAGCAGTGAGACCGACAGAAAACTGGATTTTTTAAATGGAACAGACAGTGATAATGAAATGGAAGGAGAGCAAGGTAAACCACAGCCATTGATGAATTATGATGTAGGGGACTTTGTCCTAGTCAGGTTTGCAGGAAAGAAGTCAACATTTCGTTGGACTCATAGAGAGACCAAAGGACAGAGATGGGGAGTATGAAGTGGATGATTATATTTTATAATGAGCCCTATGCAGCACCCCATGAAGACATCCTTTTTAAAATATTTAGGCCCAGTCTTTTCACCTCTCAATAAATTTATTTGCTGAATAAATACCATGGTAATCATTGTTAGTACAATTGTATCCATAGTTACTATGTTCCAGATAAAGTTATTAGGAGGTGAAAAGATCGGGCCTTAAACTGGTAAACATAGATTTGTCTTCAAGACAGTAGGGGCACTTTAAATTTAACTTCAATTTTTGTTCCTACAAATATAGTTTATCTCATTTCTATAATTCCTGCTGTATTGGTAACAAAACCTAAACACTTAGAATTTTTCATTGAGAAATCTTGACAATACTGTTATGTTTTTATTTAAAATCAGAGGTTAGATTGTCATTCAGAAAAGATAAATATTTGCATTTCGTAGAATTACCTTTTTTGTGTTTATTATTTGGAATAAAAATTTATTTTTTGTGTTTATTACTTCAATATTAATTATAATCAGTAGTAAAAAGTAAACAAGTAGTGCCAACATGAAAATAATTTAAATGTGGCGCCAAATTCAAACCATCCTCACTCATTTGCAATCACTCTGTATAAATCATTATTTTATACTTTTATATTAAACTATAAAAAAGTCTAGTCTTATTTGTTTCATTTTATTTTGAGACCAACTCGGGTCATTTTATCAGGATATGGCAGGATTATCATGTCCTGTTCGATGGTACATGTCTGTTCCAAGTGTACTTTAGAACAAAATTCTTCCTATTTGAAAAACAAATTGTGTAATAGGCATACATATGATTTTTTTTGTTCGGTTATATGAAAGGGTTTTGAAGGAAAAACAAATAAATAAAACTGAAATCCATTCCTAGGCATTTCTTCCCCTATTCTGACTTGACTGAAATTTACTTCAAATTTAAAATTTTAATCTGTCAAGTTCCAATTTCAAAAATGTCAAAAGATGTAGTGTCAAAAGTGCCACCAACACCAATTGGGGTCATTTTATCAGGGTACAGCAGGATTATCATGTCCTATTCCACGGTACAACATGTCTGTTCGAAGTGTACTTTGAAATAAATTTTTTTCAAAATTTTAAAGATATTTTTGTCCTCTCACAAAACTTTTCTTATTTGAAAAGAAAATCATATGATAGGTAATTGTAATAGGCATGCATGTGATGTTTTTGTCCAGTTATATGAAAGAGTTTTGAAGAAAAAAAATAAAACTGAAATCCATTCCAAGGTACAACCTCTCACTTGATTAAAATTCACTTCCGATTTGAAATTTTAACCTGTCAAGCTCTAACTTCAAAAATGTCAAAAGATGTACTGTCGCCAACATTGTAAATAAGCTATTTAAAAGCACTAGATGATCAGAACATAAATTGTAAAATTTCCCTAACAGTTTAAATGTAGAAAATCAAAACAAATCTTAATTATTTGAATAATTAGCATTATTTTTATATAATTTGTCCATGATAGTTGTAAAACTGCCTTTAAGTTTATCTTTAATATTTTTGTTTAGATGTTCATTTAATTTGTTTCATCGAGTGATGTAACATGACGGCCAATATCAATTCCACCGTTTTCGAGCATGGCAGAATCATTTGAATTTCAATAATTTTTTTCTTGTGGATTCATAATCAGGATTACATCTTAATGATTTTTCAAGACTTATTAGATGCCCTGCTTTGAAAAATAAATACAATTAAAAATGCCCATGTTTTCCATTTAGCTTTATCTCATCTTTATAATAAAATGAGAAAGAGAGTAAAATTTATTGCTGTGTATCGCCTAGTATTGCATTTTTAATGGAAAGTTTTCACCCCTAAACTGTGAACAACTAAAGTTCACAGTTTCATTAAAATGAACTTCTATCTTTTACTTTATCAAAATTCCTAACATGTTTGTATTTACACTATTATTGTCTTTAAACTTGAGTTTTTAAAGACTTGCTTCAATTAACTTCATCAAATTTGTATTTTTAATATTGAAAAGTTTGATTCATTTGAATAGTAACAAAGCAACTTTATTTAACCAACAGAACAATTCACAAAGTCAATGCAGAAAACCTTAAAAAACATAAAACAGTACTAAATTCACCTAAAATTAATTCCTTATTTACATCATTACTACACATACTTTACATTGTAGACCATCAGTATCATTAATTATAATAAAAAGCAAAATAGCAATTAGCAAAAAATAAAAAAAAGACAAAACATATGCAGAAAAATTAAATATTAACAAATAATAATAAATACTAAGTTTCCTAAAAATATTTCAAAAAAGTGATCTCATCTAATCAAATATTCCAATATTAATTATTGTATCCAAATATTGTTACAAACAAAAATTACCATTTACAAAAAAGTACTTGAACAAGTTTTCATACTATTAATAAGGGGGCAATAGTAAAAAGTATTGTACCTCTAATCTATCGGAACGAGGCATTTTCTGTTGTGCTACGACTGTTTGTGGAACAACTCCTAATGGTGAACCAACACCTGATGGGTCTGGACCTACGATCGTCGGCATAATAGGACCTGGCGCAAAGTACGGACTGTACGTGCTTCCTACTTGGGGCACTCCCGTCAGGTAAGGATTCGCAGCCTGTAAAAACAAGTATTTAGTAAATAAGTAGCAGATAAACACGAAACGTGTAGTCAAAATTACAGTGATTCGAAATTCCAATCAAATATGAAAAAGCGAGTGCATGCAAGAAAAAGCCAAAGGTAACAAACATACCAAGATATATGAAAATAGAAATAAATTCTTTCTATTTAGATAGTATCGGTTCCACACCACTTCCATAGGTCACATTTGACTTCATTTTTTTTTCAAATATTTAATTTGGTTTCATTAAAATTTTCTGTATACACAAGATGTTAAAAAGATTAGCAAGTAAGTTCATGCAGAAGGCACATTATTAACATACAATGCACCAATTCTCATCAGTCAGTATAACTGGCAATAAATAAATATCGAACATTAGCACACAATACAGCTATTACAGATCGAATGCTGTCCTTCCTTATTAGGTAAACTATGACATTTATTATTCTTAGGTTCTTACAATGTTAAACAAGCAGAAAACGCTCTCGGAACAAGCATGTAAATAATGCTTTTCTAAATCAGAATAACTTCACTAGAGCATTAAGTATGTACTTTTCAACATCAATTTATGTAACAACAACACAAAAGATTAAAGTTTAGACTTTAGAATTTAATGATATAAAATTAATGGAAAAAAAACCTAATATTTATATTCTACAAGAATTTTACATATTGTGATGTAAAAATACAAAATAATACAGTGATATTGCTCATTAAAGATTACACATACAGGGTGTCCCAAAAAGAATATTTAATTTGTGATTTCATATTAATCTTTTAAAAAAATAATTGATTTAGTTAGGGGGACACTCTGCATCACATGTATAACTCATTCTAATCTAGTCTACAACAAAACTATTTCTAGCATAATAGTATAACTTTCCAGTTTGTGTGCATCAATGCTCTAGTATTCAACACTTCATGCATTGTATGAAAAATGTAAATGGTAATAATTTTGAAAACAACAAGTGAAACACATACCGTCTAATGATTGTCAAAAAATTTAGAGAATATAGTCACAATGCAAACTTCTCAAAAAAATTACAAATAACAATAATAATGAGACAATCATGATTCTGGACAATAAATAATAAATATAAGCACTAGGAAAGCTCATGTTTATAGAGTGCATGAAGCAGTACAAGCTGCGGCAATTTGAATTTATAGGTAATAACGGTTATAAAGTTACCATAAGTGCGCACTGTTCATCTAGTGACATGGAAGGGTGCGGGAACAAGGTGAGAGGAAGGCTGCAGGCCGATCCATCCACCTCCAACAAGAACCCAATTAGTAATGACACCAGCTACAGCAACCAGACGCATGCACTATACGCCTATGTTCGACTGCATAGAGTTAATAATAACGTAACAAAAAAAAAACAAAAAAAAACTAATCTTTGACAACAGCCCACACAACGTGCACTGCGAACAATTGAAAAAAAAAACAAAACAAACTATAATACATTAACAATAAAACAACGTCGGCGCATGTGCAGTCGGCTACATAAAGAATGAGCTTAAGCTTTTGCTAAGCTCTAAAAATTTTATCCTGAAACTCATAATAATAAAAAAGAAAATCAGTTTTAAATCAAATTTTAATTTTCGCTTAAAAATAATAAAGAGGAGAAAGTAATCACTTACATAAGGTTGTATTTTATTAAAACATGTTGCAACCGTAACATTTGGAACTTATTTCATAGAGAAATGTCGCCTTCACGAAGTTTGTTGGTTATAATGTAATAATAACTTCATGAAGCTATTACCCTTTTGCAGTCATTATATAGGCTGTTACTAGCATAACTCCAATTTAGCTTCATGTACTACTACATAGTTTCATGAAGTCATAGTGTGGCTTTCTGCAAACCTGTTTTGCTTATAAGTTTGTCAGCTTATAAATTGTTACATAATTGGTTAGAGAAATAAAATGAATTCTGCATATTGCGGTGGAAGTTTAATTTTGTATAATGTTAAGTGATCACCTTCTTGTAAAAAATAATAGTTTATTAACAGGAAGTCGTAGAGAAAATAAAAAAGTTCATCCACATTCATATTGACATAAGGTCATTAATAAGTGAAACTTAGAAAGTTTCCCCTAAATCTTACAATCATGATTTAAATAACAGAACCTCTCCCAGCACACCCAAAATTATAAACACGTAAACATTTCACTAATTAATGATTTCTTGGGCTTTCCAACATCTAAGTCCTACTCATCTAAACTTATTTATGTTACGACTAAAGTTTGCTGCTCCAGATATTAATGTAATAAATAGCAACACAGGATTCATACCTGGATCATTCTCAAGTAATTTTCTAAGAATTCGTAGGACATTTTAAGATTTCTAATAAGATACACGTCCACTGCACTAAATTAACTTTAATTAGAACTGATAAATTAATAACACAATTCCATGTGTGTAACAAACAACAGATATGTCCTGACTAACCCACTATTGATTTATGAAGACTGCTATTTACATACTGAAAGCAGCACCAACTACTACTGGCTTAACACAATTAGCATTTCTGTTAGGAAACATTTAAATGGATCGTATTGCTAAATAATTTGGAAAAAAACTCTTAACGGTTTAGGTATTCTAACAAAAAAATTAAGTGATATTATTTTAAGACTAGAACTTTAACAGAAATTTTAAATTAAATTGGAGAAAACCGAAAACGTTTTTGGAATTGCAGAATATAAAAATATTGGAAAATTCAATTTTGAACTTCTGATAACCCAAAGGATGTGGATGTCAAGTCTATTGACAGCTAACTTTTTTCCAGAATAATAAACAACGGGGAAAAAATTAAAAAATCTGCTCTGTATTTTTCCGACTTCCTGTTTTCAATTTTTATTCTTTTCTTTAAGAAAGAAAATTGGCCGAGCAACGCAGATGCTGTTTACAATAACACAAACCCTTCCCAAAAAAATTAAATGATAAAAAAATAAAAAAAAACAGGTAAATCAGCAAGCTCTACTACAGGTTCAAAATCTAAAGTGATGGTGTTAAAAGGAAGCTTAAAATAGACTTACAACGGTGGGCACCTGTCCAGGAACTATTGGTTGGCCCGGTGTGAGGCCCATCTGCTGCATGAGCGCATTTTTCAATGCGAGATGATTCCTTCCGTTGATGAGTAACTGGTCCTTGAGGTGTTGAGGTGGGTGGAAATACTTGCATGGTGGTTTTTCTCGATTACACCGACCCTGTAAAAAGAAATGCTTTAAAAAGAGAAGACGGCGGCCTAAGCCCAATATTATTTATACCGACGCGACACACGTGGCGTGAGTATGATAAATGTGCAACATCAATCCTATTACCCGCCCTGTGAGTAAGCAGTGCCGTCAAAATTCACAGTGCGGTTGACTTAACTTTTCCCTCTCGCATACTACACACACGGAATAAATATATCTGATTTATATCTAGTAGCGGGAGCTACCTTTTTCTAATAAATATGAATATAGACCGAATTTTTAAATTGATCTTTACCGGAAAAGTTCGCCGAAAGTTTGAAGAAGATAACCATAAATTTAATTAAAGTTTCTGATAAAACTGCTTTGAAGTTCAAATGGCGGGACCAATACAGTAACATCCACATTGTTATTAAGCCGGCTTAAGGCGGAAAACAACGATGAAAGCAAGCGATGAAAGTAAAGTTATCAGATCAATGAAATGGGCTCATTAGGAGAGATCGAACCCTAATACCCCCCATTTCCGATCTGATAACACGGATACGGACGGAAGTACTGGACTTCTCATCACTAATAAACAGCACGGCGAGAACGCCGCCGCCGAGATCAATACCAAAAGATGAAAATGTAGCAAATGCGTTTTCTATTCGTTTGGTGCTTCTTTTAGCGATGCTGCTGGCCCTTTACCACTTCGCACACTCAAAAGAAGAAACCTTAAGCTAAGTGAAAGGCTGAGAGACTTGAGAAATTGAGTGTTATCCCGATTGACGGGGTTTTAGCATGCGTGATGTGCAGGCAGACACTGCCGAGACATCACTGATGTAATCCCAAGTTGATGGTGTCGCAAAGTCTGTTGAAATCATCTCGCACGGGAAACGGGCTCGAATACAGACAAATGTAAATGAGATTGAGGTGATACGTATGTAGACGGGTAGCGAAAAACTTCGATAAAAGAGTATAAAAGGTCCCGATGCGTGTCTAACAGAGGTAAGGTTAATGCTGGGGAGTTTCTTCGAGATGGGAAAGCTTGTCCAAATGATGTAATTTATGTATGCACACGTGGCAATTTTTTCTTTCACGAAAACCCCAACAGGCATTAGGAATTGAAGTGAAGAAGTTTAAGTACGGCAATTTTATCACAAAGCGAAAAAATCATTCTGGGGAATTTAACGAAAAAAAAAGTTTTAATATTTTAATTTATTAAAATATGAGATATGCGGTAAGCACGAAAATTAACTATTAAATTTACATAGTTTCGACGAAGAAAGAAAAAGCATTACGAGTTATTGCACACTTTAATGGACATTACCCTCGAAATGTGACAGTATTTGAAGTTGAAAATAATTTTAAACGTACTTAACTGTATATAAAATTATCAACAGCGTTTTATCTAGAAGTTGTAACCGCAAACGCGATAAGGAAGTGGATGGCGTGCAAAGCAGAGCTTCCAGTGGTCACGGAATAGGAAATGACGTCTACTACTAACCTAGTGTCAGCTCTATGAAAGTGGTAATTGTCGATTATTACATTATCGCGTACGTGTTGTTTCTTTCTACTAATTACATTATAGTTTCTTTTAAAAACTTTATGTGTTACGTCAACTTAATATATAGTACAATGAATGTATTGAATTGTACTAAACCAAGCTGATCTCCCTGCTTTCTATTCAGCGGCCCGGGCATGACGGAAGCTCGACGGAGCGGATTATCGAACAAATATCTCGAACTGGTCCCAAAGTTTCATCAAGCACTTTGAAGTTTGCTAATTCGGTCATTTGGGACTAACAGGGAAAGTGTCCAACCTAATGTTCACGCATAGATGTAGTTTCCGGATCCCAACAATGCCTCTTTGGCGGCGTTATTCGATTATCGTTCGTATTCTTTATTAAATTTAATTTCCACGGTGGCCTCCGAAATCCTATCAATGAAAAAATATAAAAAAGTTAGAGCTTGCTAATCTGCAACTAGCCCAACTTTCCGAGTTGTCTTTGTAAATGCGACCGCCTGTCGGTGTAATTCTAGCGAAAAGAAGCGAGCGAATCCTTATAAAGGATCGCCTTATCTGTGGCTTTCCTTTGATGTGCAGAAAGCCACTAGCACGCCCTCACGCGTTCGTCAAAACAAAAAGCGAAAGACCATTGAAGTTCGTATACGTCACTTTGCACACGTTCTAAGTTCTCCAGAAACTTTTGATTTTGAAACACGTAAACATCTTGTTCCATTTTGTGGCATCATTCTTCATTATGTGAAGAGGGATTCGGGCTTTGATGCTGTAAAAAGACGTCGCGCACTTCGTCTTCTTTCCTTTTAGTCTTTGTATTGCGTTTAGGAATTCTCTTTAATGTTTGAACGCACTATCCTTGCTGTTTTTGTGCTTGTCCCTATGAGACTTTAACAGCCATTTACCTACTATAAAAACCTCAATGCCTTTATCTTATTATGTGCCCCTCTTTACTCAAATGAACCGAGTATCGAGCTCAATTAGTCAGTTTCGTTGTTCTCAAATGTATTTTGATTTCGAGCTAAATTGCTTTCGGAATTTCCCCCTAATCATAGAACTTTGACTCATTCTCGTTTAATAAATCCTATAATCGCAACGAAATAAATCCGTTCGCTTGATATTCATTATTTATACAATCGCTTTAAAATTACTGAATTTGATATTTCGGTTTAAATTTGAAATTTATGCGATAGTAACGAATAAATAGATTGAAAAGGCATCGAGAAGTTTGCTTAAGGGAAATGTTAGTTTTTATCGTAGAAAAATATCATAAAACTGCCGCCCTATTTTCCTATTCCCATGCACGCAATATTAGAATTTTTTGCAAGTTCTTTTTCAATTTCTGGCACTTAAATATTTAAATTACTACGTAAACACTAAGTTTTTCACTCTAAGATGTATTACACTTTGAAAAAAACGCAAATCACTGATGTAAATAATTTATGGTGGTGAACTATCACCATTATTAGGTAAATTTCTTTTTTTTGTATTTGTTTTATCTGCTGAGATTCAGATCAACAACAAAATTCATTCCATTCGTTAGCTCGGCAAAATTTCAAGATTCTCTACTTAATTGTTGTAATAATTCTGAAACTTCATAATCGACAACCAATAAAATTCAAAAAGTCTAAAACAATAAATAATAAATTGCAATTACCATCTTCAAATGCGCAAAATCCTCAAATTTATACTACAGACTTAATAATTCCAATAACTTCATAAGCTCAAGTCATTAGATTAAGCAGAATTCTGTATCTCGAGGGCAAACTGAATGTAAATCTAGTGTAAGTGGAAAACAGAATCGTTCGAGAATTCCAGCCATTGAGCCTCTACAGTTAGCGGTCGATTTGTGCGTCTTGCCTCAAATAATTTCCTCCATTCCTAACACTTCGTTCTTAAGATACCGTCGAAAGATCCGTTCGACACATAAAGCTTTTCCGAAAAAAAAGAGGGAACCGTTCGGTACAAATCCCTCAATATCCATCAGAACGTCAAAGCGTTTTGAAGTTAATTAACGCAATGCGATGGGCGTTGCGGACACTGCGAGAAGATAACATAGGAGATAACTGCTGTTAACAAAGGACGCGCACACGTTTATGATGAGGGTTTCTTTATGTGTTTAACTAAACTAAAGGAGCAAGTTCGTTATTAAACTCACGACGCTTTAGAGAGTACTAATCGAGAAACATGAAAAATAAATGGGAACCTTCTATGAATACAAAACGCTCGCAAATCGGAAAAGGAACAACGAGCTCTATTATTAGTCAGAACTACGGAAAAAGGGACGAGTACGTGAAAGGCAAAATATACAACTCCCAGCAGAAAGTAAATCGACCCGCAGAAGCCATTTTTTTCCCGATAGTGCTGATATAGACAATACTACTGCCTTAGAAATACATCTCTACATTTCGGGTGGTAAAATCCCAGGTCTATTTTAATGCCATCATCATTCACGCGCTGCCCTTTGTGCAGCGAAGACGCGGATTTATCTGGTTTGGTTGATTTTTATTTCCCGTTCTAGGAGGTTTTATAAAACTGCGAAGTAGGGCAGAGACAACAAATTTGCGTGGAAAATTAATGTTAGCAGACTAAGCACGGGCTTGAGAGACGTAATAATATAAATCGCTGTATAATAATTTCCTTGAAGCAACTGATACACCAGTTAGGAACGCGAAATGAAGCCAAATCTGAACAAATTTATCTTAACAGTTACGGTGCGTGCGACTTACGCAGAAGCTCATTCAGGCACGTACTAACAGCTTGTCATTGGGAAATGTAATGCGTTTTACTGCACATTAAGAGGAGACTATAACTATAATGGATGCATATCTCGATACAATAAAGATTAAGCGCAGCAGGAGCCAAACGATTTATTTAAGTGATTTCGCTGCAACAATCATGCCAATAAAAGAAGCAATTAAGCTAGGAAAATACACTCGAATGAGCTTACGACATCTATTGCACGGGTCTGTTGTCATCAATTATCTAGAATGTAGCCAAGCCTCGATTGGAAACGATTGTAGTAAATCATGACAGGTCACCAGATAATAACTTGAAATGTTTCAAATCAAACTTTGTAGTCTATCTGCTTTAAAGCCTTCCTAATACAGAAAGTGGCTCGAAATTAACGCCGCAGCTTTATGGGCCAGATCAAAAGCGTCACAAAGGGAATTATTATGAAAAGTCTATCGCGCTATTAAGCGAAAACTTCATGTTAAATCACGAGCGACGTTGTAACAAATGGTACGTCATCTCCTGGAGTGCAGTTATACTAGGGAAAGCACTCCGATCCCGCCAAACGTGAGGTTTCCGAACCCTCGGGATTAAAAAATACAAAACATGCTTTAATTCAATTAAGCCTTCGCTTGCCTCGATGTGTATAAACCAGATTGCCTAGTACGGTCAAGTAGAGAAACTCATTTAGTTCCACCCTAACTCGTCCACCAGATGGGTCAAGAGAAATACTCAAATAACTAAACTATTATTGTATATAGTTTCTCCGATGGAAGTCCACATATGCAACAACTTTGTATTTGATAAGTTTCGGTTATCTTCGCCTTTCTACAACTTGTAACATAATTTCGGAGAATTAACTTTTTATTAAACCGAAAGGAATTCGCCACGGTTGCTTCTCGGATTGAAGTTTAGAAATGTTAACAAATAATAATGCCGTTAAAAGTAATCTGGAAAATATCAATTTGCGATAGGGTTAGACGAGAGAATATTCGGTGTGTAAATCGATTTTAGGCAAGAGTGCCAGATTTGACATTTAATTTTCGTATATATACATTAATTTAATAAACGTTATATGTCACGTCGAGCAGTAACCTATTTCTAAAAGTCGTATTCCGCAACATCATGAAAGTCTGATTCTTAAGTACACCGATCTTTCTGCGTCAAAAATGTTGTATTAATTAGAAAAAAAAAAAAGTAGATGTCAGTATGAGTTAAGTTTATCGACATCTATCGGCGCGGCGGTTAATTTCAATACAATTTGTTCAGAAGCTTTCGTTTTATTTTCGTGAAAAAAAATATTATACAAAACATTTCCATTTAAATGTCATTTTTTCTAAATAAAGAAATTTACCGTACGAGTTTTCGATATTTTATCTCCTCACAGTTTGAACGAAAGGATTATTTTTAGTTCGAGACAATTTTACTCCTTCGTGTCTCGAATTTTTACGGGAACGCTACGTAAAAAAGATAAAATACACAGTTTAGTAGTTTTTTATACTGTCCTAGGTATTAGATGGCCAAGATTCAGACGAATCCCTCACTGATGTGGAAGACGTTTTACAATCAACTACACTGCAAACAACAATTTTAAAAATGCTAAATTTCCACGCTATACAGTGTGTCGCAATTTCGATGCTCACTGTTGGGATCTCAGAAATTGTAAGAGATACGAATTCGGTTAAATTAGAAGAAATTTGGCTATTTTGGAGATCAGTTTACTTATGCTTTTGTTTTTTCAAAAAAGTTTACGGCTTACTAGATATTTGCTAAAAACGAAATTATCTTATTTTTTTTAAATAAAAAGCATGTCCCAGTTAGTGTGCCATGGCTTTAAACATATGAAAATCATTGATTTTTGTCAAATAAATTACAATTGTTATGTAACAATTGCTAAAACAAAACAAAAGACGCTTTTAAGATAATTTACTGAGCATTCACTGATAGCATCAACTAAGCATCTAATGCCCCATTTATTTTGTTTTAGCAATTTTTGCATAACAAATGAATTTCTTTGATAAAACGACTTTGTGTGTTAGATGTCACGGCACACTATGATGAAAAATGCTTTTCACTTCATAACTCGGTAAAACAAAAGAATAGCTATGTCAAACCATGTACCACTGAAACGCATTTAAGGCGTGCAGTTCAGTAATATGGAAGTCAAGTACGCGTTTCATTAGAAAAAATTTGGATTTACGTTTCACCGCCGAAGTAAAACAAAAGACAATTGCGAAAATAATTTTTTGGTGATTCGGAGTAAATTCTCTAAAACACCCTCTTTGCTGTTCTTTTCTATCTTTGCTTGTTCCTGAGATATTTCACTTAAAGAAAAATAAAATAATTTCGCTTTTACCAAATATCTAGTAAGCCGTGAACTTTTTTGAAAAAACAAAAGCATAAGTAAACTGATCTCCAAAATAACCAAAACTTTTCTAATTTAACCGACTTCGTATCTCTTATATAATTTCCGAGATCTCAATAGTGAGCATCGAAATTGGGACACACTGTAGATCAGGGGTGAACTAACTTGGTACCCAGGGCGAAATTAAAACAAAATAAGTTCCTTTGAGGTGGCATGTTTCTAACAAACTCTTCTTTGTTATTTCTCCTTTTTTTCCTCATCTTTAAGTTTGTGATGCGCATCAGACGATAGTCTAAGGAAGATATCTTAGGTCTCCATCGATCACCAACCCCATCGTCAATGAACACTAATCTCTATATTATCACAGTGTGTCTGCCCTTTTCGGACTTCTGCCTCCATTACCGCTCTTGGTCGGGTCGTCTAAAAGATCCAAACAACTTGACTAAAGAGAAGCTATAATTTCTGTAAGGCATTAATTTCTTCGATACCATAAATCATTCATAACCAATCGAGTCGGTCCTTTGTTCGATTTTTGATTTTTAATACTGTTTTCGCTATGGAGGGATGAAATAAAATAAAGGAGCCACACAGCAAAGACAGAAATGATGAAAAAAACGGAAAAGCATTCCCAACATGGCTTCCAGTTACTTACCCTCAGGATTCATCACAAAGCTTTGTATTAATAGGTGAGCACCCTATCAATATTTAATTTTCCAACACAATATCATGTCGGTTATTCGACGTTCAGAAGTGTTTAGATTCTTCCGAAAAAAATCTGAAATTTAGAGTTTCTGATTGAGAATCTAGAAAAGAAAACCAGGACTTACAGGAAATTCCGCAAAAAACAACGATCAGAAAAAACAAAACTGAAACTATACTGGCATCTTCGGAATCAGACAAGATGTAGTTTAGGAAGCTTTAAAAACCATACCGAACACAATTTCTGTTGATAAACATCAACAAAGCGAAAATCCAAAAACAACCATGATTACGGGCAAGATCGATACCTTACTCAAAAGTTACTCCTTGTTAGCGACGACACCAAAAGACATAGTAACTGAAAGAATTTCATTCAGTAAGCAGACATTCAGATAGAGCAGTCCATACAGCACTGCAATAAAAAAATGTGTGAAATCGTAAGAAAGTCATTTTGGGTGGTAATGAAGCGATCATGGTGAGGAGAACAGATTTGTAGGTATCTGAAAATTTCATTCCTAGAATTCAGAAGACATCATACAAGCTATTACGGGCAGCTTCAAAAAAGTTAGTGGGAGGAATTTCAAGTTTTTAGCTGAACACGCATCGTTGTCCCCAAGATCGCCAGGTCTTAGCCGGGAGAGTTGTAGACAATCCAATTCCTTCTCTACAGAATTTAGTCCAACTAAGCCAGTGATTCCCAACCTGGAATAAATTTACAGGCGAATCGGTATAGTACAATAGCACAATATCAACATAACACAGTCTGATACGGGCTTTGCGATCCAAATAACTTTTAGGTTATTTACGTTTTAAACTGCTTCCGTTTTACCCTTAAAGCTTCTTATAACGATTGTAATATTGTAGCAGGGTTTCTTAATTTTCCTTTGCAAATCGTTTACACGGTACAGTAACAAAGAAATTAAAACATAAAGAATCTGGTATTGTTAAAAAAGTGTGTGGTTTCACGCAAAAAAGCAATTAGCACAAACCTACGCGCCGCTAACACAGTTTCTTATTTCCAATCAAGAAAATAATTGAAATGTTGATTAAATAAAACAAAAAACAGTGTGGTATCACAAAGTTGTGCTATTAATCAAATTAAAAATGAAATTGTGTTTCCAGCAAGAAATTTGTAATGGGTAGAAATTACAGTTTCTCCTGCTCTATTTATCGTAAATTCTTAATATAACGATCCCCTTTTAAGGAGAAAGTTTATGATTTAGACTAGTTCTAATAAAGGTTAATACGGCAGAAAAGCAATGGCGAAGAAGAAAATGTGACACATAACCGTTAACGAAAGGAATAGTAGTCACTAAGCAAATCGCGTTCGCTTTAATAATTGAGGATGTTCGCGTCATTGCGTCATCAATCGAGGGATAGGCTCGATCGTAAAAGAACTAAATTTGTCAGAAAATGGCACGTTAGTCGTATTCTTGACGGTAAATCGCGCAAGCCATTACATCGCCAAAGATGTCCTTCCATTATAGGATTAAAAGGAAGTGCATCGTTGGAAATGCCACATGCACCGATGCAACTGCGAGCTATCCGCATAATAACCTACAGTTTCTGCATAATGATGTATACTGAAACATGAGCGAATCCGCCAAATGCACGCACCTGGTGCAATCGATTATCGTTTTTACTGCGACCGTATGTAAACATTATTTTCTATAAGCGTGCCCGAATTAGCAATTAAAACAAACAGAAACATAAAACACGAATTTTATCGTATTTTTAGAGCTTTAACCAGGTTAAATTAATTAAGCGGATAATCAAATTAAGTTGCTCATTTAAAGACATGAAAGCGCTGTCTACGGTGTGATACATTTCAAATACATCAAATACATCGGTGATTTCCCGATTTTATATGAAAATTAATTTTTAGATTTATCACAATAATACTAATAATAATAACAATAATAATGCGAATTTAGTACTAAAATTAACTGCATTGTGTATCAAACGATAGATAACTAGGCATGGCAGAATAATTTTCGCGCTTGAATTATTCAATCGCCTGAAAAATCCATAATTCTAGTTATCTTTACATTCAAATATGTGAACGAAATTTTAAAAGAGATTCAGAAGAAAAAAAATGTAAAGTAGACAATTTTCTCGAATAAAAAAAATATTCTAAACGCTTTATAAACGAATAAAGTTCCTAATTTTAACGCAAGCTTTTTTATAGAAATTCTCGTATTTTTCAGAGAAGCACCGTGATATTTGATTCGCTCAACCTTTCCGTGGTTCGCTGCTAATTTTAGGGTTCCTCCCGCCACTTCTCCACGCACGAGAAGGCGGGAAACGGCTTGGCATTTTAATTTTATTCATGGGGTTGCCGTTAATGTCAACGGACCAGATGACCAAGGCGCGTTGATGAATCCACCGTATGCGACCTTTCTGCATATGAAATCATCTTACACCCCATTTCAACAACAATAAACCGAATTTCTCGAGGGTAACTTACAAGGATCTAGTCTTATTGATTTACAAAAAATCCGGGCACAAAGGAAAGGAAAGGGTCTTCTGAAATGTTAGTCGAAATAAGGGCGAGTATTTCCTTTCGCTGCGAAGTAAGACCGCAAAAATTTCAGAAGCGCGCTCCAAGTTCTATTTCAAACTCATTACTTATACGGACCGCTTAGTATGTTTAGCTAATGGAGGTTTAACCCCTAACTGTTTGGTTAAATTGGGTCGTGTACACCCTTCAAGGATACGAATATGTAGGTTTGTCACTTACCTAAGGATTATACCGGGCAGAAACAGGACAAGTGGACAGAATTGCAGTATAAACATCAATATTCATTCCTGTTCGACTGAAGGGATTAAACAGTTAATTATGTTGGACCAAATTGAAAATCTGGTGGGGTCAAGCCCTATATAACTGGAACTAAATACAATGTTTGCGATGTACCGCTCGAAAATTGATTAGTTTACTGTACTGGATTATTTGCATGTTGAATTAACAGTGTTTGCAAGTATTTAATAATGACAGCAAGGTCCCTTTCAGAGAAATCGGCATTAAGGGTATTTGTTTTAATTTTATTTCGCTAATGGGGTCGACCGTTTTGACAAGACGAGAAAAAACATAATTTCTATCATATCCGGCCGATTTGTTTATCTTCCATTCCAGCATTTCCATGGATAAAAGCGCAAATTGAACTTGAAAATTTTCACATTTTTATCTTGCCGTTTCAGCCCTTCCGCCCGGAGCAAAACGAAATTCTGCAATTTCAGCTAATTATTATAGTCAAATCTGTATGCGGCAGATAGTGGGACGTCATAACGGCAACTCAAGCCGCTCGAGCTTTTAGGTGGCAAAACAAAAACAAAACTTACTAAAGCTATCACGCTCGCAATCCCTGCTGTCCCTCCGTTTATGCAAGACCATTTCTTACGACCAGGACACCCCGGTCCGGCCGCTAGGATGAGTGAACAGCAGGATCAGCTTGCAGAAATAGAACAGCAGGAGTGGAAACGGCGAGCTGGCGGCCCACTGGGGGGGAGCTATGAGCCGAGATGTATCGGATTTATGCGCTACAGCCTGACAAATGACCCCCAACTTAAACTTATGAGGTGTAGGTTTCAACTTTAGGAGTGGAGAAAAATTGCGGTTAACACACGAGGTTTCATTACTGATTTAAACTGAGATAGTGGTGTATTACATGCGGTGACGTTATGACCTTAACGTAATCTTTAGTTTTCTATTTGAGACACTGATATGACTTTAAAAACGAGTTTTAAAAATAAAAGAGATAAGAGGAGATAAGTACGGGCATTTTCAAAATAAAGTGGGGCAAATTCCTTTCGCGCGTCTTGAGGATTATTAACTAAACAAGACTAGGAACAATGAAGCCGGCACAACACTGTTTAGAGGGACGTTACATCACAGTACTGAACTTCTAACAGCCTTGCACACAATATATGACTTAAATTCAATTCAAAACCAATCTTAGCACATTTCCTCAGTATTTTGCCTTTTATGTTTATAAGCGTTTTGATACTTTCAAGCAAGTTTAGGAAAAGTTTTTACTGTAAAACTGTACTTTTCCAGGAGCCGATTGTATATGTAACAAGCTTTCTTAAGAATGTAATCACAAAGTTGAGATAAGCTTCTGTATATTTACGGAACTGTTATTGTTTTTCGTCTTCAAATTGATTCTTTTGTAGATATTAAATGGGTGCGACTTATTCAAAAGACCAGACTAGAAGTTGACTTTTGCAAAGCAAGAATCGATTGATGACGTTTCAAATCGAGCACTTGAACTATAATATAAATATACAGTGTGTCCGAAAAGTATGGAATATCCTATATATCTCAGTAAATACGCATTTTATGGAAAAATGTTTCCTATAAAAGTTGTTTAGTGTTTCGTTTTACATTACAGGGCAATACCAAATAACTATTTAAAAAAAAAACAAAAGCGCAACGAATAATGCTTCAATTTTTTTTAATGGGAAGGTATCCCTTTATTGTACTCATTTGATAGAGAAAGTTTTTCTCTTCTCAATGATGTAAAACTTTGATACACTTGCATAAGTAAATTTTGATTAAAACGCAAAAAATTGTTTGAATAACGCTTGAAATTTATTTATTCATCTGTTACCTTTCCAGACGCCGTCTTTTAAATTTTTAATATCATCTAGTCACATTATGGTCGGTGTGATACACTTTTGTTTGTTGCAACAATTGAATGCGTCGTAGAAATGTCAATTAATAACCGAACTGAAGCGAAAAGTTATTTGTTTAATTAATTTCAGCATTTTGATTAACGTGAGGATAACAAAGTTACAAAAATACGACTTGCTATGGATCATTTATCAGAAAAATATCGTATCGAAATTTTAATGATGCTGCGATATGGAGATAGAAGGAGAACACAGAAGGAAGTTTGCAATTTGTTTAATAACGTGCACCCCGAATACCATATTTATCAGTCTACTGTAAGTAAAATTTTGCATAAATTTCATGAGACGGGTTCTGACAAAGATCGTCCAAAAACGGGCAGACCTAAAGCTCTAAATAATGAACAACGTGAGAATATAATGTTGGCTGTCGTGGAAAATCCACGTTTTTGTTCGACAAATTGCTCGTGAACATACTTTGAAGAAATCCACTGCACACGAAGTTCTAAGAAAGGAGAAGTGGCATCCGTATAAACCTTGTATAGTTCAAGAATTATTAGAAGATGATTTAGATCGAAGATTGCAATTTTGCGAAGAAATAACACATAGGCTTCAGAAAAATGCAAATTTTCA
Organism: Ignelater luminosus; assembly: GCA_011009095.1. Classification (NCBI taxonomy): domain Eukaryota; kingdom Metazoa; phylum Arthropoda; class Insecta; order Coleoptera; family Elateridae; genus Ignelater; species Ignelater luminosus. The sequence continues at coordinate 368,131 of VTPC01090288.1, read as the reverse complement.
TAAAAATATCCTCTTCACTGATGAGGCAACGTTTTGTTTGAATGGTACCATTAACAAACAAAACACGCGCTACTGGTCTTCGCTAAATCCTGGCTGGTATGTAGAAGGGCACACCCAATATCAGCAGAAAGTCAATGTCTGGGCAGGAATTATTGGAACCCAAATTTTGGGACCTCTTTTTATAGAACATAATTTATCAGCGGGTGCTTATTTAGATTTTTTAAGATTTGACTTAGTTCCTGCTTTAGCTGTTCTATTTCCTAATTAACTAGATCCAGATGTACCCCATAACAGAATATGGTTGCAACAAGACGGGGCTCCTCCTCATTTCGGAATTAATGTTCGACAGTTTCTTGATAGATATGCAGAAGAGGTGCAGTAGAAAGGTCAGTTCGCTCGCCGGATTTAAGTCCACTTGATTTTTTTCTGTGGGGCCATCTCAAAAATAAGATTTATGTCGATATGCCTGAAGATATTGAAACTCTGAAAGACCGCATTAGAACAGACATTATAGCTATCACACCAAAAACGATTCAAAATGCAGTAAACGAATTTGAAAGACGACTTTATCATTGCCAAGCTGTAAATGGTGCACACTTTGAACACCTTCTATGAACTGTAAAGTGTAGTTATGCAAAATTTTCAATTCGTAACAGTTGAGTATTGAAATAAACTTTCAAACAATTTTTTGCGTTTTAATCAAAATTTACTTATGCAAGTGTATCAAAGTTTTACATCATTGAAAAGAGAAGAACATTCTCTATCAAATTAGTACAATAAAGGGATACCTTCGGATTTAAAAAAATCGAAGCATTATTCGTTGCGCTTTTGTTTTTTTAAAAAATAGTTATTTGGTATTGCCCTGTAATGTAAAACTAAACATTAAACAACTTTTATACGAAACATTTTTCCATAAAATGCATATTTACTGAGATATATAGGATATTCCATACTTTTCGGACACGTATATAGAGAGAAGCTGAACCTTCTATGAACTCATTTACTGCACTATTCCTATAAGCTTTACAATTAAATCACTAAAATGGTTATTCGCCACTTGCACACAACAAAAAGAATTAAAAACGTTACCACCATCAAACTTTTACAACAAAGAAATATTCATAGATTATTACAGTTTATTACAAGCTCCACATACAAACGGTACTTGAGAAACAATAACGTGAGACGCTATTATACCTCTTATTACACTTTACAACTTTCCATTGCGTTAGCACGTTTTACTCTAGAAATAATAACGTAGGCGGAATCTTAAAAGCTTAGCAGAACAATGTAAACTGAAACCCGAAATAAACAGTTTTTGTCTTGACACTCTACAAACATGGCAAGCATTTATTTAAAAACTCGTTTTTTCCCTAGAAATTTGAATAGTGAGAATTTACTGGGCAAACATGGCAAGCATTTATCTAAAGAATTTTCTTGTAAATTTGAATTAATAGTGAGAATCTCCATTTTAAATTTTCTAGAAATCTAAGCATCTCGAAATCTTCTTTAGTTAATCAATAAGGAATTAATTAGGCATTCAAGACAATCCAATATGCATATTTTAAATCGACGATAATAGAATAAAGCGCAAATCACTAAATCTTATTAAATTTATTGGTATCTACTACGGGTGAAACCGCGGCAACAAACTTGAACAGGGAAAACTTTCCAACTTGCAGATGTAGCGTATGCTTATGAGATTTACGGTTAAAATTGCAACTGCTCCGAGTTATAAAAAGATTCTTTTTACTTTATTAACCGAATGCCATTCGAAGGTTATTCGACAACGTGTAAAGTATAAAAGGAAAAAATATACCCTGGCTTTAATAAATTCGCGAGTTAAGAAGGGAACAAGGACGCTGTGCCTATTTAGAAAGTTCTTATTCAAATCATAATTTACTTCACCTCGGAAAACGGGAGCCGAGACTCAAGATGTCGTTTATATATTATAGTACCTACTAATTAAGACATAATAACATTCCTGCCCCGCTGGTAACTTCAAAGTTTGTTCCTATTTCCATAATTAGTTAAAACTTGAATCTCACAGCTTACGGTGTAAAGAAGTACGGGTTGCAAATAACTACCTTAGCAGAATTTTACTCTTTTAGCTGTAAAAGAATACAGATATAAAAGAAAATTTACATATAACCGTAAAAATATGAGGACGTACGTTAAGTATGGCGGTTAGGTAAAGGATCCTTTTGGAAAACTGAAAAATTATCCACTTTGTTTGGGTTAGGGTGAAGAGAAAAACAGTAAGAATGATATCCCTACGTCACGGATAGACACTACCGATTGTCATTGGATCCCAGACATTATTCAAACTGTCATATCGCCGTTTTTTACGGGACCCACGTCAACGGACCAATCTACGAGACCGGAAAAATCAGCAGTCAAAGGTCGCTATGTACTACAAAAAAATGATCATCGGAAAACTTGAGCACCAAAATAAATTTCACCACAACTTAGGGACAAAAGTAAGAAGAGAAGGGAGTAAATTTCAAACCGGCCAAAAGGCTGGCAAAAATTAAGCTCAAAAATATTACCCGACTCTTTAATTTCTTTCTTAAATTATAATTAAAGAACCAAGGAATATAATTACTTAGTTGAAGGGAATATTTTTTAATTTACTTGAAAAATGAAAATACTTAAAAATATGAATGCATAAAGAATACGGCATTAATTTCAACAGTCGTACAGATTTATTCTTCATCTCCATTTGAGTGGTAAACATTTTTAAATTGGGAGGATATTATAAACAGTTTAGACAAAAAAATTATTATCGATCGCACTTTTAATAAAATACACCGTTTACTCGGACAATTTGACAAGAATTAATTACTGTCACTTCATCTCATCCCTCAAAAACTTTAAAATGAACCTCGTGAAAAATCTCTTTCCCGATTGGAAAAGGGATAAGTTAAATATAAAAGCAGGTACGAGCTGATAAAAGTTATGCATAAAAATCGGCTAAACAAGCAACACCAAAACATTTATCTGGAAGTCCCTTGTGTAAAACGAGGATTGAAATATCAATCTAATGTCAACGGTTATAGATGATATATTATTCCGACAGCTCGTTACGGTGGGCTAATTTATAACAACCACGCGTGGCGCAAGTCAGGGATGCCACCTGAACAAAATATGTCAGTGAGTTACTGCAAATGATGGAGAATAATGATCTCAGTTACTAGTTGCTGGAGCTTAAAAACAATTACTCAATCCTTTCAATAGAATATCAAAGCGATTCATAACAATTTTTCTTTCAATAAAAAGATGTTTATGGCCAAAATAACCGTAAACAAGTGTAATCTCAGCTTTTATCATTAAACTTCTGTGTACACAAGAATTCTATATTTATCCATGGGTTACTTCGACCATATGTCACAAAAGCAAATATTCCCAGAAGCAATTCACTCTTGAATACCTCGGTAAAATACGTCCCGTAAGTATAAGCCGATGTACACGACGCAAAATATGTAAAATGTACATAAATCTAATCGCTGAGGATTTGAAGATTCGCCAGAATTATAAAACACCTTTATTCGCAATGTTGCGTTTTCCATCACAAACCGGAAATTGTGTGCAGCTCCAGACAATGGCGGGCTAAACGGAAGTGCGCCCTATCGGCTTCCTGTTCCTGCTTGACCTGTCACTGCTTTGCTGCCAACGCTTGATAATCAAAACAGCAGACGCCGAAATAATATTGCTATTACATAATAATTACTGTGCACAAGAGAAGAAGTTTTCCTCTTTTTTTTAAGTTCCCGGGAGGTCTGAAAAAGTTCGAGGGATTATCTTTCTCGGTGGCAGTTTTCATTAGCCATAATGCCTGATTAAACGTAATTGATTGCATTTTTCATCGACTCCGGTTATAAAATTAAGCCCCTATTAGCCGTTTTGGATTTGCGAGGGGTTTTCGAGGGATATTAAATTCCCTAGCTGAATTGTTGGGTTTAAGTTCTTTAATTTGTTTCCTTAGGAAGCTTTAAAAACTTTTAAAAGATAAGAAACAAACTATTATCTCCTAATTTTGTTATCTCGTACTGGAAACAAGGAAGAAGCGCCAATAATCATTCTTCATTTAAAAATATGAGGACGGATTCGTTTAAGATATGCAATAGTTTAAGAAATGCACTACACTTCATCAATTATGATGACGAACATGTTCCTTTTTAAAAATCGAAGATAACAGCAGAGAATAAAGAATTATTAAGAATTATCTGTAAACACTGAGTCGCATGGTTATAATCAGCAAAACTAAAAAAAGGTAGACTACGATATAATTCTAATTTAATTTCTAATGAAAATGACAAAGATTACTACTTATATAAAAATGTCCCGGCAGCATTGGCGCATTTTGGGTTTACTTAGCTAATCTAAAAAAGCCAAAAAAAAATCGCCAGTCATTCAACAACATTATCTAGTCTATAGCGTGCAAGAAGTAATACAGATCATTTAATTCCCTGGCGGTTTCAAATTTGAACACCCTCTATAAACTACACAGAGAGGGCATTTTTCTCGACGTTCCCGAAATATTTACTGATGAGAAGGAATTTCTGAAAATTACTTCAGATATTTCTAAATTATTCTGATTTGATTTGGATAAGACTCGAGTATCTATTAAGAATGGTGGAAAAAGAGAAATAATTAAGTCGATGTCCAATAGTTATTGGTCCAATAATATTTAACTTAGAATGGATGACGTTAAATTATGGATCCTCAGGCGATTAGTTAGGTAACGTTTTAGAAGATTTCAAAAACACTGACAAAAGCTAGAAAATTTGAAAAAGTAGTCCCATAGGATCTTATTTCATTCTAGGGTACTGTAGGTCACTTGTTGGGATAGCTAGATGACAACTACAAATTTAATTTGTGAGTAATAGAATGAGGAACAAAAAGTAAAAACTGTAGACCATTGTAACGGGAAAATGCCCAAAAGTATGCACGAGTCCCGTCAAGACCAATGGCTGATGTTAAATCCCGTAGCTCATGCCGCAGACGGGGGTTGATTCTCAAATGAACCTAAGCACACACAAAGAAAAGCTCACCGATTTCCAAAACTCTTACTAGACTGATAGATGTCCACAGAAGAGGGCGCTAGCAGTCGTAGATTGAAGGGTTCTGATGGTCGGTCACGCGACTGCTCGTGAATCCGACACCCTGTATATAAGTTTCTTACGAAACCTCACTCTGTGTGTAACTTACCTCGTGGAAGCTTTATTAAAATTCGCTCTAACGTTTCACAATCGAGACTCAACACAAAATAAAAACTATATAAACACGTGATTTGTCTTAAATTATTTTGCCAAGGAAGTCCTCTGAAGGCTTCCTTTCTCTTGAACAAAAGTATGTAAACTTTAAGTAAAATTTAGAATAAGCACCACCGTGCTCAGTATAAGAATGAAAGAATTGTTTAGTGAATAGTATGTGATCATAAAAAATCTAACTGTGTATGGACCTGGAAGAAAAGAAGGTCATTATGTTTCATTCTTCATTTCGGGGTGAGCCGCTTTATGAGATCATAGCTCATTTCTATACAGGAACGGGAATTTCTAAGATTTAAGAGCAAAGATAAATGAGAAGCCATCAGATCCGTGGAAATCACTGCCCCATTTGGGAAAACAAACAGCCGCAACTACATCACTATTCAGATGAGTAATTTCTTCGCCACCTTTATCTAGAACATTTGGTTAGAAGATGACAAACTATTATAGTTAATTAGGAACAATCGAGTTTAGCTTACTCAAAAAGGTCATGAAATCTCCAGGATATTACGACTGGTTAGCTGTGTTTAAATTCATTTCAGTGTTGGGGATGGTAAGTCAAAACCATGATGTCATCTTGACGCTACGAAATGCATCTTGAGTTGGTGCAAAACAAACTAAAAACTGCCATTCATTTGATTTCAAGGTCACTATAACAAAAATGTGAGAAACACTGCCCTATAAGTTAGAGAGGATGTAAAGCTGCAAGTAAATGCTCTTAGGACGGCTGTACCAAAGGTGAGACCCATCCCGAAATGTAAAAATTTTACAATTTCACACAATTTCTTAGAATATTAAAGTATAAAGCCACGAATTAACACGGAATCAATATTGTTGCAAGATCGTTAAAAGGACAGGGTGTCAGAAGATTATGTCTCGTTGTCCAATTTTTGGGCGTGTTGCACAAGCACGCCGAAAATCATTTCAAATAGAAACTAACCTCAAAATTACTTTTACCAACAGGTAAAAATCTATGTAGAGCTGATAAAATTATTGCGAGATCATGAAAATTGATACTTTGCATAAAAATCAATTTTTAATATGACATAAAATTCTTCAGGGAAAGCTTCCTTGGTCTAAAAAATATTGGGAATATTATAAACAATGTTTGCTTTTTCATCGAACAAATGCTTATAATGGTTTGTAGTTCTTTCTATAATGTCAAAACATGAGATTATTTCTCATTATTTACAAGTTACTTAAAAGAAGCACCCAGAAAATTGTTATCTTCCTGACAGTATTTATAAAATTGTGAAAGTACAACTTGGTTGACTGCAAACATTTTCTACAGTGGCCCAAATTCATTTAATTAAACTTCAACCATCTACCTAAACTAAGTTATGCAGAAGGGAAGACCTTTATAAGGTGGATAAGTTCTTATACAAAGACTTGTGGGTGAAGTTTTAGCTCTTCAGGTCATACTCAAATTAAATTAATATGAAAGCTTCTAGATTTATTGTTAAAAACAAAAAGTACGAACAATCGAAAACTGCCACTATTAGGCAACACAAAAATTCAAAAACCAAATAGATATGTATTTCAATAAAATCTGAAAAACCATAAAGTACAACATAGTACAAGATACAATTCAAAAGAAAAAGAAACCCACGATCGAACGATACTAAAAAAATCACAAGAATTGCGTATTTTATTCCGCTGCCTTCTAAAGGAAAGTTTTTGTCAGGAACACTACTATGATGTAGTCACTTTACTTTCCTTCCGACCGCTTGGAGAATGGAGAAAATGCAAAAAGCCCTGGCTGAAAGTAAATGTAAGCTCACTTGGTGTCTTTTAGATCAGTTCTATCCCATCTAAATGCAAACGAAATATTTTCCTACATAAACGATAAACAAACACCTTAATTCATGCAAATTACAAATAACACTCAAATGGCTGTAGTGTCGCCAAAAGTTCTACAATTTAACGTTTGTATTTCTTGTCAGAAACATTCACTCCAAAAATATTTTAATATTCGAACAAAAATATCCAGGGACAATTTAAGAATAATCCAGCGGTATTTTTAGCAAAATAAAAGTTAATCTTGATAATAATTTTTTAACTACATCAAACGTTGTTATTTTTATACACTCGGATTTACAAAATAAATAAATTTTCCGAATACTTTTCTGAATAACAAGTTATTTTCTTGTCAGATAACAAATATGCCTGGCAATTCATTTATATTTTGGCACATTCTTTTTCTTTCCTGGCAAACGGCCGATTTAACAATAAATTTGTTTAAAATGAGAAAGATTTTCATTGTGAGCACGAAGAAATCTTCTCCCAAGTAAATGAATCAAGTTTCTGAAGCTATTTCTATTTTTACAAACTAGGCCTGTCCGTCACAAGCAGTAAAATTTAAAATTAAAACTCCTCTAGCAATTCTTTGATTTTTCGGTTGTGTGCAGAAAATCTCGCATAGCGTAATTTAAAAATTAATTAGTTTTCGGCTACTTTCTAGGCGAGCTAAATAAAAAATAAGAGAATAAGTTACAAGATCTCTTTGGACTAAAGCATCCTTGAATTGCCAAACTTACTTTGCGCAATATAACTTATAAATTAATTTAGAAGATGGGAATCGGGGAAGAAAGCTATAGAAAACTTAATAAAGATAAAACTTCGACCAAAAGTCGGAACGGCAGGTCGGCATGGTCATTTCGGTATTCGAGATTGCCCCAGCAGGTGGACCCGAACGTGCTGCAGGAACATTTGAAGGGGTCCTTTTCCACCCCGCTTCCAGCAGGTCTCCCGTGATTATCTACATTCCTCCGCTGAAATGCACTCCATTATGGCGATGCTTCACATTGTCCTGCCATACCACGCAATACGAGGCGAACCGTGCGAAAATTAACCGCAATGTGTGGAACTTACGTACTTTCGCGGTCATGCTCTCGGATAAATGGGGGACAATTTCAAATAATTTCCCTGCAAACTGCAAACTTAGCCGAGCAATAATTAAACTTTAATATACAGCGCGCGCTTACACGTTACACGATGGGTAGCAACGCTCGTTTAACCAGGACGTTTTCTAAAGAAACTAATGGAAGTTAACGCGTTCGGCGACAAAAAAAATATAGTCGAGAATAATAATGTGGGAAGCTACTTGATGAAAAGCAGTACACAACGTGATAATGACAGCGACAAATTGCTTTGCAAATAAGGGTATACGGAATTCAACAAACAGAAAAGTAGATAAAGAAAGGCAATTTCTTTTAGGGCGCCACCTTATTGTGAGCGTATAACTATTAAAAGAGTGCAATTGAAGTCCATATTACCGATTAATTCAATAACGACACATCGGGGCTATAAGAAAAGCACGAAAAAGGAGGGAAAACGGGCGTGAAAAATCCATAACAATATTTTACCGCAATTAAGAAACATAAAGAGTTTGATAGGAACATTTGAACAACAAAGGGCATTGACAAAAAAGCGAGCCTACGTTGCTGATCCACTCTGATGAAAATGAAAAATGCCAGCTTGCACTTGATGGAGAGAAGAGAAAATAAATTTAACCCCGCAACAGGTTGGCAGGAGGCTGAAGTGGCGACAAAAACTCTGATGCTCGTTGTTACGATGGAGTTCATAACTGATGAAGGACTGCACAATCATCATCTTCCTGCAAATTCACATCACAGACACACCGAATGATACAATTTCTGGGGTTGATTAAAATACATTTACTTTGTATGTTAATTCAGGAAACAATTTTAAATGTTATAAAAGACATGTTTGAATTCCCACCTTTTTTTTCAGGGTTTTCATAACAAAAATTACAGCTAATAACAATATATTTTTTATAGCTCTACTTGCTCGACAAAATTGTATAATATTAAGTGAAAATGATGAAAACTAGAATATGTAAATAAAAACAATCTTTTCAATAAAATGTTATAACAATTTTTTTGTTTTAGTTTTTCACGCTAAAAGATAAGCCGGGAATTTCTCCCCGAATACGAAAGATCCTGTAGACTTGCCTCTTCAGTTACTTGAAGCACCTAATGAGAAGGAGGATGTGATGTCTTATTGCTTTGGTTGGCGTTACTATAGTAACCTATTGATATCTTTCTAAGGTAAACTCGGAAACACGAGTCGGTTTCAATTATAATGGCATTTTCGTGTTTACTAGAGTGCAGTCACTTTGTACTGCTTTGTTATTTATTGGAGGTTAACCATACGGGCCGAGTAATTAGGAAGATGATTTCAGCATCTCAACGGGAAATTTCACGTGAATAAACTGTTTACCGAGGCGAGGGCAATTTCAAGTAACATTAATTATGTAATTATAATAATGCCGATGTATTGCGTTGTTGTTGTATAGTATATTTGAACACATTTGGAGGCTGCTTTTCGCGCTAGCGAAAACGGTTTCGGATTCCGACCTCGTTTTTTTCTCGCTTCGTTTTTGGGTAAGTTTATTCGCGATTGGCAATCCGAGCAGTATCTGTAAATCACTCGGTTGAGTAAATAAATAACTACCAATCTGTAGCATCCTGACCAAGCACAGTGTAAATCACCTCGTAAGCGTGACCTTCATTCTCACACGATGTAGGCGATTGAGCAGTTTTTCTGCTTTCTAGAAGTTCGTGGGTTCGTCCTGAAAAGGTCGACGAAGAAGCCGCCCAAATAAAATACGTCCCTCTATATAGGTTAACTACATTCAAAGCCCGTACCTATACCATCCATAAGATATTCTGAATATTTTATACATCTCTACGAGCGCAAGGTTACAGGATGGTGCACTTACATTTCCAAGAAACACCGTTCGAAATTACTTTAGCCTCATATCATTTATAATATACGATCAACTATGAAACCTGAAAGAAACCGATTCGATATCTTGGTTATTCTCGCAAACTTACCGACTACCAAGAAGTGGTCTTTAAGTGACGCTATAGACTAACCTGTAACAAGAAAGAAAAGAAAAATTAATTACATTATATTACTCTGTAAGATAACAATTGTTTAAATTACCGATACAAAAGCGTACTTGCTCTACAGAATCAAACCGAAAGATCTCAATAAATTATTTATACATTCACAAGAAATCTTTGGATTCATTCCAATCCTTTTCAACATCAATTTTAAACGTGAATAGATGTATGTATCCTTTAACGCTTTACAGACTAAAAGATAAAGAACTTCCATATGCAAATCCTGTGACTTACTTTGGCCATTTATTTCGACGTTATCTCTATCTCACTATTAATAAAAGTATTTGATACGTTATACCGGGATAACTTGCAATAAAGGAGAGATATCTTTCATCTGCGAATACAATGCGGCTGTTTTTCATCGCAAGGTAGAAGTAGGCGTTCCTTATATCTTCGTAGTTGCACTGACAATACAATGCCCGAACCGACACACCTTGCTTCATTCCTTGCACTCTATTAACGCCGTATTTTGTCTAGTCACTGTTACCTTTTGTTTCGTTTAACGTCGTTATTAATGCAAAAGAGAGGCGAATTTATTACAGACTGGACGCTGTAATCGAATAAACCGGGTAATTGATTTGCGTCTTTGAAATTCAACAAGAACGACCCTCGTCTGCTAGGTCAATTTTACCGTTCAGACAGTAGAAAGAAGCAATGTCATTCGTTTAACTACAAACTTGTGTTTCAAATGTATGTTATGTCGGTGCGTAAAGTCGTTAGTCGGAGCGACCGAGCAAACGGACCACTCTGAATTTATCGTTATGCCTGACTACGATAGTTTCACCGGGACTCGTCCGTGATCCTCTGGGGAGACGTGAGTTAGCTACGTGCTCGGCTCGAGTCCCGGGAGACCCGTTTACCTGCCCAACTACTGATTGGGAAGCAACTGCAATGTCCGGTGATGATACCCCTCCTTAAAGGTGCCTTGCATTTTATCTACCTGGGCTGAAAATTACTGCTGAGCCATCTATCCGTTCTAATATGTCGTTTGCGTCACGCGTCAATTATAAACGCTAATTTAATAGTAATACGCTTCCCCGGGGTTGCATGTAAGCCCACATTGTTATAAGGAGTTGGGGAATATTTCCGGGAATATTTTAGGTCGAAAGTTTTAGCAGCCATTTAACAAGAAGATCCAATTACAGTACGTTTCCGACTGGACAAATTCCGCAAAGATGGATTGTTCGAAGCAAAGCAAAACTAAGTTTGCTTGTTTATGGGAATTTCCGTATTTTCTTGTCTGCCGCTTTAAGAAAAGTCATTTCGCCGACTTCGTTTACCCTTGAACTTACAAATTCGAATATTATGATGAAAAAAAGATTTAACCGCACAATAAATAAAGGAAACACTCAGATGCCACTTCCATTAATGATAGAATACAAGCACTGAGCGTTAGATTTAATTGAAAATTATTCAACGTTCGGGAATATAATACACTACAGGTGAGTAGTAACTCATACTTTATCAGAAGGTAAGTAATTTATTTGCATTCAACAACATTATTACAGCGTAAAAGGCATTTTCATCGGATGTATTGTTCTATTATATCATGTACACCACAAATGTATTCCATTTTCAACGGAAACGAATAATAGGGAACTGGCGTTATTCAAATTGTGAGGTACAATTTGACTTAGATTCGACATACAGATACGAACTTCTCATTTTAATAGTATTATTCCGTGTTTGTTAGAAAATCAACCTTTCAAATGCAGCCTGTAATTATCGCGATAAAAAAGATCCCAATTTTAAATAAAGTTAATGGCAGCCACGTACAAGGACCATAAATTATTAAGGTAAACTCCATTATCGAACTAGGTAGTAAGGTGTGCAGAATAGCTGAAAAGCCCCAACCTAATAACTACAACATCCCCCGTACGATAGTGCAGTGTACACAATCAGATAACACATGGTTTTCAGCAAGAGTTACGTCAAATTCCTTGCAAGCATACGTGGTCCAAAAGCGAAGGACGAGGAGAGACAGTCCTGACGGATATTTTTCCTTTGGGAAGTTCCACGTTAAGAGCACGATGCGGGATGATTTGCAACATAGACGGAGCATTACAATACATGCATGCGGAGGTCGATAGATACCCAATAACCATATATTGCGTCCATATCCGTCTCGTGGGGCCAGGCATGCATTACCTCAACGAGACAGACAAATAGCTGCGGACGCCCGTGATCGAAAACATACCGCATTTCTGCACCGTTCGTAAAATGCAGTGAGTGGTGCCTTTCAGACTGTATTTGAAAGGAAAATATATTACACAGACCAAGTCAGAAGCTCCGCATGGAATCATTATCTCGATTTTGTGTTTTCTTTTATTCATTTCAAATTTCATATTCAGCAGTGTAGCGGTTTATTCTTGTATTTCTAAATTTTGCACATTTAATAATTATATAGGGAAACAAATCCGCGCTTGGTTCTAATTTACATAATATTAGTAGGTAGGTCAAAGATATTGTGGCAACAACCCATGTTAGTGATGACAAGTGTAGATGACGTGATATGAGAGCTTTTATGAAATGTATTTGACCTTTTCTAAAACCCATGTGATGTGATAAGCGTTGCATAAATTATGAATTTATTTTAAAGTCCACTTAATACACAAGAGCTAAAATTGAGTTAACCAAGAAAAACTTAAAAACCGTTTCTGAATAATTCTTTCAAAGCTTGTACATTAAAAAGTTACAAGTTTCATTATAACTAATGTAATTTAATATTTAATTTAATAAAATCAGATTAAATTAACAATTAATATAAATTGCATTCATCTACCGATTTTACTGTGACTATTCGAAAATTTTATTAAAATTCTCGATTACCTATGAAATCTAAAATATTGTTGCGTACCGATGTGATTATTCTCCGTTCCATCAATTTTGAAATTCAGGTCAGTAATTTTAAAAAGACTAACTTACACTAATTACTGATAACGTCTTTTATTTATTGCAATATGCAGATAAATCAAGCATGATGATGCTAAATTTATGAACTTGTTGCTTTCAGAATGACGGACTCTTCGAAATAACAAAAAAAAGACCAAGCCAATCTTATATCACATGATCAAATAAAAGGTTCGTTAGGAGTGTCCAAGGAAAAATGAACTCGAGTCGATTTTTATCTCGTTCTGTCCACAACTTAATTCATTAATATTTCGAACACGTAACTCGTAATGCAACAATTATCAAGAGAGGTTGACTGGTGATTAGAGCAGTGAGGTCAATACGTCCCACAGGCGCAAACTACAACATGGTCGTCATGGCAGCGACGGGAATCTAGCAAATACAATTTTGATGACAAGCGTTGTTATGGTGCATTCGAAGAAAAACACTCCCAAGCTTCAGCGTGTCTAACTGTACAGTTTTTGACAGTATAGATGGGAAATTAAGTGTTGAGGCTTATTACACCTACAAATTATTGAATTACTGAGTTAAGTAAATTGTATGGATAGAGATTAATAATGAAATTGACCAACCAATCTTACTTTGGGGAGCACGTGCTTCTGCGTTTCTAGCCTGAAATTGTCCCTGAGCTAAACGTAATTACAAGAGGAGTGGCACGCTGTTAGATGTCAATTTAGTTAACGGCCAATAGACATTTATGCAAGCTAATTTCTGAATTCGTAATTACAATACGGCAACACTAAATCAATAACAGATACGATTGCTTATGTCCTAGCAAAACGCGTCACTTTTCGTGCTCATCCGGTTATAGGATCTGACTGTTTTTGATAGACTCAAAATGGGGTTTTGCCCTTTACTGGGCCACCTTCGGTGGCCGAATATCAATCTTTGTCTTCTACCAAGCCACCTTCGGTAGCACAACGTTGAGTTTATTATTACGACATAACAGTTAAAGAAGCTTCAAGGCTTCATCTCACGAATCACCACGCGTTGCTCTTTGAGCTTATTTTCTTTCCACTTTTTGATTGTGCTACTCAAGAGCGGGCTACCTTCAGTGGCCCAATATCAGGCTTTGCCCTATATCAAGTCACCTTCGGTGGCATAACTTTGGGTTTACTCTCGACTAAACCAAACCAAACTATTAAGACATAATAATAATAAGCTTCTGTACTTGGTGTCCGAGGCTTCATCTCACGGTTCCCTTCATTGCGCTCTTCGTCCTCATTTTGTTTCAACTTTTCTGTTGTGGCATCAGACTACTTTTGAAAGACTCCAGATCAGCTTCGGCCTTTATCACGCCCAATTTCGATCTTCATCGTCTACCAGGCCAATATCAGACTTTGCCCCCTTTCAAGTCACTTTCGGTGGCCCGACGTTAGGCTTCTTTTCAACTAAGCAACCTACTATAATCCAAGATCGAGTCGTATCATCTCAAACCCATCTTCGTTAGCTGATGATCGAACTTCGCCTTCCAGCAGCAGGCTACCTACAGTGGCGGGCTTCGCTCTCCTGATTTAGGTAGCATTCGGTCGAATTCTCTAAAGAAAAGATCCCTATGGAGTTTTATATCGTCAAGCTTCAGGCCTGATCGGAAGTCACTTACAGTAAGTCGGTAGGCCATCGTGCAGCAATAAAGCAAAGTGCTGAAAGTTTTAACCACCTTCTATAGTTCAATATCTAGTTTGCCCTGTTTGTTTAGTTCTCTACCAGGTCATCTTGAGTGACCCAACTTTCGGTGGTCCAAAGTCGGACTTGCTCTCAACTAAGCAACCTTCTACGGCCTCAAGTCAGGTTTTCTCATCTCAAAGCCACCTTCATTAGCTAGCTAGCTAGAAAGTCGACTTTCATTCTCCCAATTTAAAAAGCACACAGACCTTCCAAACAACAATTCTCATTATTTTATATTTAACACTCACATTTATCTTTTCCTTGCACCACAAGTTCAATTAATTCTAATACTATTTTTCTTAATTACAATAGTTATTAGAAATGACTACTAAGATAATAGAGAAAGTTTACATTTGCGCAACATATTTTTCAAAGTAATCATGCATGCGAATTCATAAATATTTTTGAGAGCAGTCGGATTAGCTTCATTATGAAATTATAAGAATGAACTTTTAGAAGATGCGACACGTTAGATAGCTAATAGCTATATTTCTATATTTGATATTTTTTGCGTACATATCCAGTACATCGATAACATCATGTATTTACATACACTTTAGAATGTCAGAACTAGCCGAGTAAACGTACAGACATGTAAAAATAAAAAAGCAATGTATATATTGTGGCAAAAATTTCGTTGAGTGAACGGAATGAACACGACAAACCGTTCACTTTTCACAGAGATTCTTTTCGCACGTCAAAATAATAAATAACAAGAGTTACCTCCCCATTTGGCGGTCTTTTGGTTTGTTAATACGCAGCGCGGTTAAGTTAAGCAGACTTCAAGGACTATTATGAATGTTGACGTTAACCTCTAAAAATTTACAGAAACATTTTCTTGAAAGCGTTTCGCGAGAAACTTGGCACTTAAAAAACACTTGAAGTGTGAAGTGTGAAAATACAAGACTCGTACGTGACGACTAATAGCTCCCGGCAAACCGTACAGCCTCGGGTGCAGCTTTTCATCCGCACTTTGTGAAAAGTTCTTGCGAGCGGAAAAAGCAGAACACTTTAATTCAATTTGCGAATAAAAACCGATACGATTTACTGAAAAACTACTGCATAAAATGAGTTTGTACTATAATACTATTTATGTAGTTTCAATTAGTTTTGTAATCTTGAAAACTCTTATCAACAAGTTTCGTCCGGTATTTAACGATCTCATTTCAAACGAGTGAAATAACAATCTAGACAGGTAATAGATCGTAACTCAAAAGCGGACTTTCTTTAAAATTAATTCAGGGATAATACCAGACGGTGAAAGTTAATCATCTATTCTTAAATTAGCAAACACACAAAAAACCTAGCAGTTAAAAATACCCTAATACTAATATAACTCTTTTGCGATAACGCAAATTATTAATATGGTTATTTCTTTTTCCTGTAAGATTAAAAATTGCGCCGCCAATTGCGGTAATGGTTTTCCGGTCATGTACTTCAAACTATATTCACACAAAGAAAAACAAGGAACTCCCTAAAATTGGTAAAATCCAAGGCAAGAACATTATTTTAATGAAGCACGCCATCTTGTGAAGAGTTGTTCCAAAATAATTATCGAAAATTATTTCTTGAAGCCCACTCCACTACTACATCGTTGGAGTGATAATTACACAAACGAACTAAATCACGAAGCGCTGTATTTAATTGTTGCTGAAGAGATAATTCCACAATTATGTACTAACTCCAATGCAATTAAAATAATTGAATGAATAAACGGAGTTCCGCCAAAATGACCATAGAACCTCGGCGCGTTTAATTGGATATCTATTTCGCGCGCGCATAAACCAAAGCAACTCGATTCTCTCTCAATTCCGCACAAAATATTTCAGACGGATTAAAATCGCTTTGCAGCGCTATACGGATAAAGGGCATAAAAGGAAAAAATTTACAACACAATACAGAATAGCTTGGTCAGGATACAGTCATGAATTCATTCCGAAAGCTGGGCATGTAAAATTAGGCGAAAAAACATGTAAAAGGGATTTGCTGTAAGTTGTTTGGAAGTAATAAATAACTGGGGGGGAAAAAATGAACGGAATAATTTTAAATTTAAATCAATGTTTATCGAGAACAAATTGCGTACGTGAGGGATATAATTATTATCGGTAATATTCCTTCTTGATGATATTGCGGACAAACTTTAATTTTGCAAATTTTATGTTGGTATAGCATGCATATAAACGAAACTACAATATTAGCATTAATTTGTAGCGTAAACATCTGGATTATAATCGTTAATCGTTACAACTACCTATGTTGACAGAACTTTAAAATCAAATTAGGATTAACTACACTAAAATTCTAATATAGCTGTATTGATGACTGTTCATAATGAGATTGCAATACATGAAAATGTTCTTCGAGATGTAATAGTAATAAAAATTCTTGTATAATGTACTTGACTGCTTTTAATGAAGCATAAAATATTTAAATAAAAGCGAAATTTGCAACCAAGACTTTCTTTGTGTGGGCTAAATTTTGCCATTAGGACTTTCGGAGAACTCTGTATGAAAATTAGCAAAAGAATTTCAATTCTTTACTCCGCGACAAGTTTACAGGGAATTCCATCTTTTACCTTCTTCTTCATGTTTGTAAACGCACCTAGAGCAAGTTCGCTGAGCAAGGCTTTGTGAAGGGCAAAAACGAGCCGGAAAAGGCCTTTTGGAGGGCGAGACTCGATAGTGTGCTTAGGGCACGGGACGAAGTTCCAATTTCACATATAACTACATTGGCTTCCACCAAGAAGTTTAGAAGCTCAACGATGCAAAGGGTTATTACAAGGGAGAGTTTTTCTGACTGTTCATCATTGAGTCAGTTTTTAAAGTTTCTGTAATCCACAAAAACAAGTTATGTATTAACACAAAATGATCTTGCAAGGGATGAAATGAGGAAAACTTGAAGACTTACTTCAGTAAGTCCTAGAAATATCGTGACAAAAAAGTTTGAAACCAATTCAAAATAATTTTATTTGCGATTCGGAAGTCAAAACAAAGACTTGATTGTTTTATTATCCAATATCAAATGATTTTAAATTAATTAATGATTCTATACTGATATACTTTCTTTCACTGACGCAATGCATGCACATGAAAAAATTGCTTGTACTGGCCTATTTTTTTTAAGGAATTCTGCATTAGATCAATTCCGAAGCACATATTTTACTTTCAAAAGAAAATTAATTGGAGATGGAAAGAAATTGTAAGAGATACGAGTCGGTTAAATTAGAAAAGATTTGGCTATTTTGGAGATCAGTTTACTTCGAGTTGCTTTTGTTTTTTCAAAAAAGTTCACGGCTTACTAGATATTTGCTAAAAACGAAATTATCTTATTTTTTTTTAAATAAAAAGCATTTCCCACTTAGCGTGCATGGCTTTAAACATATGAAAATCATTGATTTTTGTCAGGTAAATTACATTTGTTATGTTTGCTAAAACAAAACAAAAGACGCTTTTAATATACTTTACTGAGCATATCAACTAAGCATCTAATGCCCCATTTATTTTGTTTTAGCAATTTTTGCATAACAAATGAATTTCTTTGATAAAACGACTTTGTGTGTTAGATGACACGGCACACTATGATGAAAAATGATTTTCACTTGATAACTTGGTAAAACAAAAGAATAGCTATGTCAAACCGTGTATCACTGAAAAGCATTTAAGGCGTGCAGTTCGGTAATATGGAAATCAAGTAGGTGTTCCATTAGAAAAAAAATTGGATTTACGTTTCACCGCCGAAGTAAAACAAAAGACAATTGCGAAAATAATTTTTTTGTGTTTCGGAGTAAATTCTCTAAAACGCCCGCTTTGCTGTTCTTTTCTATCTTTGCTCGTTCCTGGGATATTTTAATTTAAAAAAAAAATAAGATAATTTCGTTTGTAGCAAATATCTAGTAAGAAGTGGAACTTTTTTGAAAAAATAAAAGCATAAGTAAACTGATCTTTTCTAATTTAACCGACTTCGTATCTCTTACAATTTCCAAGATCCCAATAGTAAGCATCGAAATGTAAACACATTGTATGTACTCTTGCGATTTCATGTTTAATTTAATGTCTTGTTACCGCATTGAACATTTTGAACAATTTTTATTTGTTCCACTTCTGACCCGAGGCAGTAAAATCGAGTTAACAGTACTGTAATTGCTTCCTTTAACGAACTTGTAGAGAGTTGCCATGTAAAGATGTTCGATGACTTTGATGAAATTCCATCATTTAGTAATTTTACAATACTGTAAGACATTATTGCCAAGTTAGTCATTTAATTACTCACATTTTGATAAACATGTAGAAAAGTATTAATTTCAATTCTCAAAAGATTTACCAACATTTCAGAAATGTCCACATTAAAGGTAACTTTTGTGTTGAAAACGTGTGAAATGTAAGAACATAATGTCCCCCCATCAAATAGATAGATAATGCCGACGCAATGCTTTATGAGAATAATCAGTCTGAACCAGTAGTCGGAGGTTTCAATGGTCGGTACCAATATGTCATCGTCGTCAATGGATGCAGTATTGATGACTTCAAAATCGATAAACTGTAAAGTACAGTTTAGTGATTAATGTCCTGTCAGTGTACAAAATTTTTGATTAAATGGTTAAAGCTTGTGATGACATAGTTTCCCAATAATACCAATATCTGTTGAACATGAATTCACAAGTTTTCAAATATAACTAAACAACGACGTTCGGTGCGAAATATTGGATTTATTAAATTTTCCCAAGTTTAAAATTAAAATTTCCTAGTCAACTTAAAAGGCGGGGAAAAAGTGAAAGCCGGAGGAAAAGTTAAGAAGAGAGAAAACTAGAGCTACCGAAAGTCTTATAATAACAAAGGAATATTATTTATGTTTCACGTCTTGGAAACTGAGAGGAAAATGTTTATTTAACGTTGTAAGTGTAAAATAAACAAATCGCTATTCTATTATTTACAGTGCCTACGAACCAAACGAGGATCAATGGCTAAACGTGCTATTTACTGGTCAGCGAGTTTCAGCTGTAAATTTCTGCTTGTCGCAGAATGGGATTAGAGCCATTCTTTTCCGTTAAAGCCCTTTCGGTTATAGCAACTGTTTTTATACACATTTGGGAAATTTTCAAGCTCCAACGTAACACAAAAAGCGAACGGCTATGTAAACAGGTAGCATTTAGGTTAGCTAAGTTGCCGTTTTAGTTAGGATGATTTAACCCTAGGATTTTCCCTAAAATCCGTAAACGAGAAAATCGCAAATAATTAAAGTGAACGTGACGACAAAGTGGCAATTAAATACACAAGGCAGAGGCAGGAAGATGAAGGCTAAATGAAGCACAGAACATGGTCTAATCTAGACTAATCCGCTTGCAAACGATTCACGCCCCTGCTTTGTGTAAACATATAACCAAGTGTATCTAACGTACTCACAACAATAAAGTAAGAGGGAGATCACAACTCCATACGACGAAAATTGAGCGACTAATCTCTCAGCTCGGATCTGTAATCAACGAAACGGAACTAAGACCCGCTTCGGCAAGATAACTCGCATCGATTCTTACCGGTTTGTTAGATTTAAGATTTAAGAAAACGATCAACCAGGTGCATCTTCTAGTTTTCGAAACGAGAGATAGTAACGTAAATTTTCCGTTGCCGCTACCAAAAATTTCTATCTGGAAAAAATGTCAGCTACCGAACTCCATATACAGACAGATACGGCTATCAGCGATAACCTCACGTACTAAGGTTTCATATTGCAATCTGTAGAACACTTCAATTTATATTCTCTCTATAAAACCCACTAACTGCAGATAATACTGACGTGTTATTTTCGTAACGGCGAACTTTAAACGAAAATCTGAAAAATATCACGAACGGAAAGGAATTAAGGAAAATCAATCCCGAAACCTACATATATATTCAGAACAATACGTCAAAAAGAAAAACTAATCGCACAAATGCAAAAGTTAGCATTAAAAAGGACTTAAAAACAAGTAAAGTTATGTTTAAGGGAAATAATTGAGGATTTTTTCTTTTATTGGACTCACTCCAGCTTGTAATGGCCCAACTTTGAGAACGGACTATTTTTCATCTTAACGATAGTTGCAAACTTAAAATGTGGCCGACTCCGGCGAATAAAGCAGAATTACGTCGACTTGTCCAACGTTAAATGGCTAGCAAATGGACTCCACAAAGTGCCCTGTTTTAAGATAATGCCCGCTCGTTATTTTGGTTGATTTGATGTAATCGTTCGATTATTAGAAAGTGCTTCAGAAACAACCATAGTTCGCAATGAATCTATTAAACGACATTATTTTAAATTGGATTTAAGAAAGCCTTAAATACAAGTACCTTAGTAATTGCAATAAATAAATAAATTTCTCATAACAGCAAAAATGCAATTATTGTGACGTCAGATTAAAAATAAAGAGAAAGTAGTTACGACTTGATTCTTGTAAGTAATAAAACGTGGTTATGTCGTGCAACGATTGTACATACTTAAAATAATAACTGTGTAGAATTATTTGTGGTTTTACAATTTTATTATCTATGTAGTGTTGGTTTTAAAAACGGAAGTCTGGTTATCGCTATTAATATTTATTTCCATTGCGTACAACTAACTGTTCTACAATCGATACGAAAAGTATTTCTAGCTAAAAAACCTTGAATTTATTTGCAATTTTTTGCGAGACTTTATTGATGTTTCATGAAAAGAAGAAAAAAAAAGTCTTAACGCTTCCGGTCGACAATAGAACAGTCACGTGCTTCGTGCCTATGAGGTGACCGGTTGACGACTAGCATTGTTTTCCAATCAATAGCCGTTTCCAAGGAAACGACGCCGTGCCGACACGCGGACGTCGTCCAAACGGTGGCGCCGTCTAGGGGGCATTCTTTAAAAAACATTCTTCACCTCCCTCGGTTTTTCAACTTTTATTAAGAACAATTGAAGTTATCTCCTTAAGCGCTAAAATGTTAAAGGATTACAGGAATGCAAGCGAAGCGAAGTCATCATTCCGACGCCATCATGATGTGCGCCCTGCAAGACCTGATTGAAGTGATAGCGTCCCGTGGCGCCAACGACCGATATCATCGACGACAACGAGCACAAGGGCGCTTAGTTTTATGGGATTTTAATGAACATAAGCTTGATGGTGAAACGATGTTACTTTTTACGTCACAGAATGGTTTGGTTGGCGACAGCGAAAGTGATGAAGAAAACAAATCTATTTAGGGCACGATTCATTATTTTATCGTTTCGAGAAACTTTTTACACTATATCGCTCTAAACTACTAACGATTCTAACGAGATCTAAAGCAATTTAATTTGAATATTCTAGCTAAAAGATATAAGGAAAAATTGTAACTCAAACTCATCTATAGAAATGATGGCGTAAAAAACCTTAAAGAGTGCAGTAAGAAGAACTCGTTATAACAAACGAGAAAGCTCAATGGAGATTGAATAGGTTCGATTGACTCTACATTCATCTTGATCGTCGGGAATAAGAAATCATTCCGGGGAGAACTTTTTCACTTTTTGAGGATAAAAGAATGAAGCGGGGTTATTACGTATGCCCCATAAATTTAGTTATGAAAATAAAAGTTAATCAACTTTTGAAACGCTTGCTGCGACTGTAAAGGCGCACGGTCCAAGGAGAAGAAGAACATTCATTATTACCATCTTGAATTCGGGCTAAAATACATTTTAAGAAATTTACGATATATGAGGATTTATTCCGAGAATTACGAGCCTTGCGAATGATTATAAATGAGTTTCTTGGGAATTATTTTAATAAAAAAAACTACCCAAGACTTTACTGAATGTGGCAAAATTAAGAGACTGTTTAAGTACGGGAAAATTAATTGGTGTCGCTTTTAGATTCTTTAGTATAATTCCGTTTTGATATTTTTAATAACACAAACGTCCCTAAAGAAATTAAATTGCGGGAAATTTCTTTTTCTTGAAGTTACTCGAATATCTGCAACTTATTGTTTATGGTAAAACAATCGTTTTCAAATTTCCCGGTCAAGCTTTAATTGCCTTAATTAGTACACTTTACTGAATTTTTTTAAACCTTGACCTTTTAATATTTCAAAGAGAAAGGACGTTTTTGAACGTTATTATTATTTTAGTTAGGTTAGAGCTCAACTGTTCAAGATTAACTCAGTGAGATCTCGAAAATACGAACTATTCTAGCAACTTATGCTGAATTTTCTAGCTGAAGGTAATATTCCGGCTAAAATGCTTTTGTAACCATAACCTAAAAAGACTCGATGCTTTGTAATTTCGTTTGTAACTTGGTTTACAAATCTCTTTCTTTATCCCGAAAGAAGCTTCTTACACAAGTAAGCAGTGTATTGAAATCCTTTTTGCATTCAGTCATAAAATAGTCCAACAATCCTGACGCTTGTTATTTCATTTTTGATTCTCATACTACTGTTTCATAGTCAGAATCATCGATAAAGCTACAACCTTCCAGCTTATGGCAAATGGAAACAAAAAGAAATTCGATATATTGCCAATTAATCCCAAAACAGATTTTGGTTTGGTTTACAAGTTTATAATCGTTTAATTTTGAAGTTACTCAAAAAAACTAGACAAAACCTTCTCCAATAGAAGGTGCATTTTCGTTCCAGGAAGGAATTTTAAAATGCCAAACATTGCATTGATTCTAGAAACTCAGGTTTGAAGTTTTTTTCCATATTGAAGAATTAGTGTCCGAAGGCATTTTTTAAAGTTAAGACCACCTGAATCCGCTCAAAATGAAATTATTGATTTTAGCATAAAAGATTCTTCATGATATGTGATAGTACGAAAAGGAAATACTAGAAGGTTGTGCATTTCACAATACATGTTGTTCTCAAAAATAATATGATCACTATAATTTTGGACGCATGGACGCATCCGCAGACGGTTTCGCTTCATGGACCAAGAGCATGTCTAAAGACAGCTTATATTGAAGACCAAGGCGGTAATAATAATTTTTGTTTATGCTTGCCCATATCTTTCCTTGCACAACAAAAAGCAAATCAACTAAACAATATGGTACATCACTAAGGAGACTTGCAGGTAAAAAATTAACTTCTGATCATTTTTCTATTTTCCTCTTGTTCTACAGCGCGTCTGGTTTCATTCGGATTGTATTTAATTTCTTCTCCATGGTGTCATGCTCTTGATTCGCCTGTAATAACAAAATCTATTTTTTCGAATTTTGCATTAAGGAACTTCAGTTTTCGTTTTTCTGAACCTTTCCCCTGAAGAGAAAGGTTGGTTGTTTCGCTCCCAAAACTTCCAAAGCGATTTCATCAAATTTGATCACTTAGTGTAGGCAATATCCACAAAAAGGTTGCTGTATGGCTTCCTATAGCTTATACATATGATACTATTTTCCTTGAAGTAACAATAAATTCTTCAAAACTAAATGTACTCTAACTAGCAGCTGGCCTGCATAAAAAAGCGTTTTGGGCCAAAATTAAGAAAGTGGTGGTTTCAGATCAATTCATCAACCAAGATGCTTTAGCTCAAGATGCGAACCATAAGATCTGAAAACGTGCCAGAATTATTATTTTTGTATGTAATTTCGAATTTGTCCTATCCAAGCATTTGTTGGTTGATCGAATAGATTTGCTACCCAATACGCTCGATTCATTGCACCCTTTGAGACCTATAACTAACCTATTCCATTTCATAGATATGTACAATACCGGACGTTAGACACTTCAATCTGTAAATAAGATGTCTTAAAGATTTAGGCAGAAACTCCTAGCAGATAAACATATGTATACATCAAACATAATAATATATCTACTTACATTATTGAGAAGTGCATTTTACGACTTGAATGTGCACGTCTCGTTTGAAAACGTTTGAAAAAGTTTCACAGTATCGACTGGTTTTCATAATCTATTCCGCTAAATTCTGAACATAGCATATATTCAATTTACATCGCATAACGACGTGTATTTATCGACAAACTTCGTTGAATTCACAGCACTTGTAAATTCTACTTCTAGGTAGTAAGTTATCTTTACACCTTCCTGCTCTTATTGGTTTCCATGTTCAATCGATTTTAATACCTTCCAATCGAATAAACTCCTTTGGTAAAATAAAGAAATTATCGACAAATTTTAAAATGTACATCAAAAGGGGATTTGTCAAATCTAAACTTGCCGGATACGGAGAGAAACGGAAGAACAAAACAAGAGGGTTGTACGGTAGGGTCAAAAAAGGAAATCAGACACGGCGAAGTCTAAGCCTTCGGGATATTTTCGCAGGGTTTCTACATGAAATAACACCTTGTGGTCAAAAGCAAGCGCGAATCTCCTACAGTTTTATGGCCTATTAATCCACTTGGACGAAGGACAGCAATTTGGTGTTAAAGGGCGGATTTCGCAGACGTAAAAGCATGTTATATAGCCCCTTGCGATCGTAAAAATTAAGATTATTTTTATTACCCGAATGCAGCGCGCAACAAACAGCGAGAAAAATCCCTAATCACACAATTGCAACGTACAAAACACGTGAAATACTCTGGGGACGAAAATGGGAAATGCTTAAAGAGATTAGTTACTGTCTCTTCTGTAATTTATTGAAGAAACAAGGGTACAACGGGGTAATCTTACGGCACGTTCTATAATCGCAAAATAGAAACGCAGCTTCGTAATTTATGGCCACTAAGACTAATTTGGCTAAAATGTCGGAAAGACGGACAAACGGCATCGAGTTCCACAGTCAATTCTCCGTTGCTATCATCCTTCTCCCCCTTTTTTTTACGGATAAAGTAAGTTCGATTACTTTGTACATTGTTGCTGGAAATGAATCCGCATCCGACTACTGTTTACAAGCTCATACAAGGGAATTAGCGATCACACCCACCGAGTTTAATAAAACCCCAGTGCCGTTTTAGTTATTTTTTTGTATCCTATTTAATCGCAATACTCATCAACATGTGCGAGCAGTGAAGGAGTTAATTACAAAAACACCAGGATATTTTCATCAGTTCGCCATGAATTCGTGGGTGCGAATACTAAAATGCTCGATACGTGCGGAGAGGTCGAGGGCATCGTCAGTGGACAAACAATAAGCCCACAGCATTCAACTAATGGCCACATTGTGACATCCCGGCTGGCCCTTAATACCATTATCGCAACTGGAGTTGTAAATTAGGTATGGCGCGGTGCAAAATTACTCTCGTCGCCCAACTCGACGGCAACGTTTAGAAATTACGTTGTTTTCTGGCAACTACCAAAAATCTGCATCAGTATTTCGCTTTATTACTGTATTTATCCCATTCCGCTAATAACACTGACGGGTAATGATATAAAAGATAATAATCGGTGTAAATCTTTCCGGGAGACGATACGTATTGCTCAGAGCTCGTTGTAGCGCTAACGATTATGTTTATTATCCGACAGAATACGCAATTAACGACAAGGCGCTCATTACTGCAACAAACATTAAAATACACGGCACGAGACATAACCTGCTGCTGCTTGCTCCTCCAGTAACAAGACGAAAGATATCCAGCAAAACGACTATTAAGACTAGAAGTTTAAAACTCACCCTTCTGCGCGCACTGTCTGTAGAATAAAACAACTAATTTTAACCCAAAATTTTCTTATTCCTAAAAGAGAATTCCATTTTACACTTCGCTCTTATATTTTTATGTTTCAAAAGATAAAATATGCAATTCCTTTAATTTTCTTCTTGTTTTCCAGTTCTTTCTTTTCTACGGTTTGGTCGTAGACAGAATTTGTGGAGAGGGCGACAAGAGAAAAGCTAGTTTTTGATTTTTTTCCTTTTGTATAACATCATTATTGTGAGAAACATGTTTCTGTTTACGTGCTACTTTTATAAAATTGCAAAACCAAAATTTACATAAGAAAAATATCTTCGTTCGCATAAACGCCAATAAAATTTCTGGTTATTTAATCAGAGAAGCACGGGTTTACATTTAAATTATAACAAACGAAGTTTATACATACTAAAGCCAGTTTTAATAAAATAATACAACAATCGCTATTTCTGACAAGAAATTTTTAACGAGCATTTTACAAACTGCATCAGTAGTAATTCTTCAGTGATGTTTTCTTCCTTTGTAAATACTTAAATAAAAAATGAAAAGGAAGCCTGAACATCATAGCTTGATAATTAGACATCGGCAGGTACGGTAAGGGTAGCAAGAAATGGCATCGCATATACGATCATGTGCTACTGTAACTTAATTTTAAATTTATCCCGAAGCGTAAAACAATATTTGATAAATTCAGTTTATTTGATTCCTTCGAGTGTAGACCGACTTTCTAAACCGATAAAAACATAAGAAAACATAAAATTATTTTCTCGGAACCCAAAATAAAGGTTTCATTGGAGATTGTTTTCTTTTAATCTACTTCCCTTAATCCATTTTAATGCACAATATTTGAGGGTAAGTTCTTAAAATAGGAACGGTTCGATTCGTATTAACCTTCGTGCAAAAGATTCCCGGGTTACCTGCAATATTTAAAAAGCATAACCCGTACCTTTCAGATTTATCGACAAAACTTTCTCCGCTTCCGTTGGGAAACTTCAGTATTCGGAAGTGTTTGCCGTAGTAGCTCGATTATTCCCATACCGTCGCTGCAGTATTGCGATACAAACACGTTTCATAGCTAAGAGTTTCTGAGAGTTTGCTGTGCCATAACACATTTCACCCTTCACATGGACTTTATTATATTTTCTCTATCGCGTTCCCGAGCTGCCGTCGCCGTGCGCCAAGATTATATCGCTTGCTTTATCCGACTCTACAACAAAAGTGATAAAGATACAACACACACACATAACACACAAGCAGCTACGTCACATTTTTCGAGTATTGATCTTTAAATTCCTTAACCGGCATAAAGCGAATTTACACCCAGTCCGCCACTTCGAAGACGACCGTATTCTAGAATTTGCCGGAACTTTGCACTCTACGGTAATTGCTTTACCGATGTCCAAGACCGATGGTGTGTGAAAAGCGAGGAAAATATTGCAATATCCGGAGTGGTCATTGGATGTGCTTTGGTCTAGCCCAGAACACCATTAGCAAAGTTTCGACCGACGACGCTTTGTCTTCCCTTTATCTTTCTCGTATTTCCCAAGCAATTTTTCTCGATTGTGTTTACAATTCTTATTGTTAAATAAATAGTTGTTTAGTTTCATAAATCTCTTACTATCGCGCATGTTTCTCATAAAATGTTAATAAGGATATTTTGTTTTGGAAGAAGCAATTTAATACGGATAAAAGGTTAAGACGGACGGAAAGACGTTTTGTTCGTGGAAGATCACGAGATTTGTGGGTAATTTCGCTTTGTACTTTTTATCTTCGAGGTTAATGCCGGAGGAAATGTCGATGCAGCAGAGACAGATTAAAAATTTCGTCCACGTATCGAATTGACCATCGAGGTACTGCGGGCTCGATGCAGAAAAGTGAACAAGCAGAGAATACTTAACGAAGTCTCTCTATCCATTTCAAGAATCACGGCTAGGGATGTTTTCCAAGATAAGCCACGCTGCTTCCACTTTAACGGCGGGTATCACACCTACATGTGTAACAAAGCATCCGGACCCTAGAAGCGATTACCCTTATAATTAAGTGCTCTCGAACGAGGACGGAAACATTCCCAATGGCAGCCGCAAAGAGTAGTCTCGAAACTATACACACACACACACACACATACAACACACACACGTAGAATGCGCGACCTCTAGATGTCATTTCATTAATCGAACTGCTGCAAATGCCATGAATTTTCCATCGATCACGTGATCGCGATGAAAGAAAGATTCGGTCCTGCATTTAAATTGCTTCCATTGTCGAGGGCATTACGTACCGTACGTCAATAATCCGGCAAAAAGACGAGAAAAATGCGCGAACGTTTTACGTTAAAAAACGTGGAAGCAAGGAATCTACAGAATGGCACGTTCGACGTCCAGTATAAGGGTGTTAAACAGTTTTCTTTCTTTTGTGTGCCACACAAAATAGCACGTCCACCGATGTACTGCGCTCGGTTTGAACATCCGCACGATTCTCTTGCAAAAATAAGAATATGGTAATTCGGTAATCAACGACAGAAAACTTGAGCTTATTTAGAAGGAGAATTGTAAATAAAAAGGTGTCAAACTGATTGCCTTCGGAGAAAAGCTGGGGAAAACTACGAAGTATATTATAATAACGGGATTATGTTTGCGCCTGGGACGTATACTTTGTTCGTTCGCACAACGAATGTTTCCGTGTATTTTCTTTCCGTGGTGATTTTAAATTTATGAAGTTTTCTTCCTGAGGCGACAAGTTTTCCTTTTCGTTTTGATTTTATAAATGATACGACAGCAAACGCGTGAATAAACTACGGCATCTCTTTTTTATCTATCAATTCTGCATATAAATGCGAACGACAGTAAAAGACGCAGCAGCGACAAGAATTTAAAAATACTTTTAGACGCTTTCGATTCAATGACACATTAATAAAACGAAAGAAAAAACTAACCACAAAACCAGTATATGAATCATCATCGTTAGCATTTTAACTCACTTTGTATTCACCAGCTCAGACGATCTCCTGCAAACAGCTATTAAAATAAACAAGTTCTTGCAGTAGAGCTTTACGCGTCGTTAGAGCTGGTCGATCATTACCATATTTATCGACTTCAAGTCAGAAAACTTACATGAAAAGTTTTTCACTCGTGATCCGGGCAATCAAGCAAATTCCCACTAATGTACAACGAAAGCCCTGCGATATACTTGTAGGCTAAAACTTTTTGATAGCTCAATCTACAGTTTGATGCGGCTATATAATGTTCGGCAAAAGTTTTAGAGACGTGTCTGTACAGCTAATATGTTCAGGGCGTGTGTTGCCGACTTGTTTCTCCAACTCATCTACGCTTACACAACCAGCAAAGTTGAATCGTCTAGATTTTTACTTTTGATGCGATCCTGGTTTATGAGTTTTTATATTTTATGTTTGCAAGAAAATTTCAATTCATATATTCGATTAAAAAAAAAGGAGAGAAAAACACATTTTTTATGTTACAAGCATTAAATCTTACAAACTTGCGAGAGGAGGCCTCTCGCGTGGCAGTTTGGAATTTTTTTAGCATTCGTCATCGACTCACCCAGTCAGTACCGGTTAGTTATTTAAAAAAAAAACGACCATGACCTACCTAATCCCGTAGGAATCGAGCCGTAACAGCTTTCCCTTGCCTTTAGAGAATTGCGGCGCTAAAAGCCCGTTCGGTAAATTCGCGGAACAACGATACAGGTCTATGAATATCAATTCCGTGATACAAATCTGAAAAGCCATAAACGAATAAATATGAATCGCGACAGTGTTACAAAATAGGATCACCAAATGTCGCAACGAAGTTCGAAGATAAACTTGGGACACAATCATAGATCCAATAAAGAACTTTTGTATTTGATAAATCAATTCGGCGAATTCAGTTAGAGAAGTGGAATGGGCGACAGTTGTGTCCAGATTCGCCAAGTGGGTGGAACGGAAAAGCGAGGTTTGGATATAATCAAGTTGCACCCACCGAGGGTGTTCCAGATTGGCTTAGTTCAAAATCTTCGAATTATCACCCGCAACAATATTGTATAACACTTACCGATATTGACTGATTTACTGAATTGGCTGTTTCTCATTAACTCACCTGCAACAAACAAAAACATTTTTAGTTTACAGTCTCGGAAAATTTTATTCGTAATAAATAAATTGTAGATTTACTCTAGAAATACTTTTACGTAAGGGTAGTGGCAAAGCTAGGATCAAATTTCAATAGTAAGTCCTAGGTAATAATATAAGCCCGGAAAAAACGTAAGAAGGAAATGTAAGGAACCAGCACAACATACAAAATGGCAGATCAGGCATGCTGGTTGTAAACTTTCGAGGAAGCTCCGACACAAGAAAATATGAATCCGGGCTACGGATAAAAAGGCAATGCGACTGCAAAAAAGGTTTTTCATATCCATTCATTCGCAACAGATAAACCTTGAGACGTATCTCAGATATACACAGTCTGCAAATAAGGGGCGCTCTTCTGTTCAGAAATGAGGCAAGGTATAAATGTGGAGGAGTTTACATTGAGCTGTTGTTTGCTTTCACCGATGTTTTTATGCATCATCTACATGCGGAGCAATTGAACTCCAAGTAAAACGGGACATTTCCAGTTGGTAATGAGATGTTTGTCTACTGTCTGGAACTTTTAGTTATCTTGTTTTCGAAGAATTTCCTGGAATCCAACCAGGGGATTACGACGACGAATGCAAGAATGCTTATATTTGCAAGTTAAGTTTCACAGAAAAATGTAGTTTAATTAGGAAACTGCCAACTGCATCGAATTACAATATAGCAATAAGAAGGTACAGAAAATAGAAGAAAACGAATTTCTTTAACGAAGTAGTTGTAACTAAAGAGGCCAAAGCCAGGGCAGCCAGCAACTTAAATAAACCTGGTTTTTACGCCGGCGAATAACAGAGCTCATTAAAGAAGAACATTAAGGATCCTAATTAACGTGTTCAATTACCATAGTCTAACTTTTTCTTTTCCTTTTTTTTTATAATTGCACATAAATTTGTATGAAACAGTCCTGCAGGAAATAGCAACACTAGCGAGAATTTTCCAAGCTGTTCTGTTGTTCAGAGTTCCATAACTTCTACCCCCTGATAAAATATACAAAACATTAACATTCCTAGCGGTAAATTTCAGAGGGCTGTCTAAACTAACAGAAGAGCTTTCAACGACAGAGCGAAAATCCGATAACAATTAAACTCGTATACACAACTCAGCAGGATTATTATAAAGAGTTTTAAACATTATAGCTTTCCTCCTCTTACTTTTAATTCTCTAAAAACGTTGCTTTCAGTAAGATTTGCTCGCTTTTATAATTTTGGTAAGCGATGATTATAAATTATAGTAAAACGCCGCGCTACGACTTGCGATTAGCTTACGAGTGAAACAAAATAATTAGGGAACACCATCTACACAACCAAACACCAAAACCACTTTGCGTCAGAAGGAATCAACTCGGATAGCACGTCGCAACCACTCTAGAAGCACTCACGGGGTGACTTCGCAACTTCGATAACATCAAGTCAATCCCAAGGAAGCAGTGCCCTTGTCTGCTGGGTGCTGATGAATTGTGAATGTATTTGGGTAAAACGACACAACATGCCTCTTACAATCTCTCTCCAAGTTGCTCTTGGTGTCTCGTTCACTCGTGAAATGTAAAGCGACTGCTGCTTCAACTTTTTAACTCGGTTTTGAATCTCTTAACTTTTTACTTCCGTTTTCCGTTTTCACACTACACACTTAAATCCTCTTTTCCACTTCTCAAATGCAAACCTCTAACACGATGAACATACACACGTCTTTTTTTTGGGGAGAGGAGAGGGAGAGTATCGTGTGTGTGCGCTCGCTCCTTCCCTTTGGTCGAATAAAACTTGGTCACAAAACTAACTTTACGAATAACCTAAATTTCGCGATATCCTCGGGATATTGAAAAGAGATTGGAAAGAAAAGTTAGCTAAAAGCTTACTTTTAAAAGAAAATAAATTCTAAATAAGAAACGTGCGTGTAACCATATAGAACTGGAATAAGCAATTTATAGAATAAACAAAATGCAATTCTAACGATAATCATTTATATAATTGTGTTGATTTGTGAGAATGTTATCAAGATTATCCAATTACACAAATAACATTGGTTTAATGGAATGCAGAATGAAGTAAAATGTGAACTATTGCAAGAAAGAACTTGATAAAACTTGACGTGAACTTCCCAAATTTACGTATTATGAGAATATTATGAGATCAAGTTGAAATAGAATATCTGCAATGTCTACCGTAAAAATCAAACTGCTTAGCCACTAGCAAATAACATTATAAATGACCACGTCAGATTAGACCGTAAGGGATATATATGACGTCGTAAATTACCAGAAAGTCACGTCATTAAGACGAAATATGCTATCCGACATTATTTAAACATATCAACCATACCATGATCTAAACGGACTGAGTAAACCAATCTGCCATATAAAAAGCTTGTTAATCCATTAAATGCCCAAAACTCCAAATAGACGTGTTCTGACTTTCCTTTTCGATTAAATTTAGTCGTTCGTGTAAATCGTTTTGTTTCTCGCTTTTAATCACGAAATTGCGCAAGATTTTCTCATTACCTTCTGTTTCTGTACCACCTGAATGCGTCAAACTTCTTTTGAATGTTATTATTATTTCAATAGAGAGTAACTGAGTATTGTTTCATCTTTCCAACACTTGGAAATTCCGGATGCTTGCCGAATTTTGAAAATTCAACCTCATAGTGTGATAGAAAATTCAACTTTGAACAACTGTTCTGATATCTGTCAATATTTCGAGATTCTAGATGCCCAAAAATTCTTATTTCAAAGAGTTCAAGTGAAAAACGCTTTTCGCATAGAATATTCAGCAGTCGGTGTTCATTCTACAGACCTCGAAAGAGCCATAATGGT
>VTPC01090288.1:262759-334478 GCA_011009095.1 Ignelater luminosus | reverse complement strand
TGGTGTGACGTGTTTCAAGCTAAAACATTTTGGAAATTCAAGCGCATAGTGTGATATAGAATTCAACCTTGAACAACTGTTCTGATATCTCTCGATATTTGGAGATTGTAGATGCCCAAAAATTCTTATTTCAAAGAATTCAAGTGAAAGACGCTTTTCGCATAGAAAATTGAATAATTGGTGTTCATTCTACGGACCTCCAAAGGTGCATCCTTCAAGTAAAACATTTCAAGCTGAAAACTTTTGGAAATGCAAGTGTGATGAAAGCATCAAAACTAAAAACGTCTTCACATCCCACTGTCCTTCCAGCAAAAGAATCGATATGTCTTAAATACCATTTAACAATTTTACCTTTCGAATGCCAAGGTGTATGACGATCAGTAAGCTCACTTAGAAGAAATTTAACTTTCTATCCGTCGGCGTCGCATCGACAGCTTACTCGCCACGGTGCAAGCTTCATTTGCACGCCCTTGAGCCGTCCCCTTTTCCTCTTGTAGATAGCTGTGGTTAAGGTTTTTCTAATGAAAAGGGCACACATTGCCCACTGTACACCGATCATTTAAGGTCCACGTTTTCAAGATTTTGTCAGATTACATTTTCATTGGTAAAAGTAACACGCTTATCGTGGAACGATTTGAATTATTCCATTAACCATGACGAATTGTTTAGTAACAGCTAAAAAATGCAGCAGGAGCCTTCAGATCTGCTTATCTTCGAGGCGATAATCACTAAAGGTAACTGCATAATCTTAGTGTGTGACTATGTGCGCATTCTGCAAATGAAAAACAAATTCATAACCCGAAAGAACACAGCTCGAGTAAAACGAAGTTTACTGAACAAGCTTATGATAGTACGCACATTTTCGAATTAATTCTGTTTTCCTTTGCTTCTCAGGCTTTAGCATTTATCAACATATTTTTATCTTTACAGTCGACAAACAATTTAAAAATTTCACTAACAAGAAACACTTTTCAAGTCATTTTTTGTGTTAATCCTAAACATTTAAAATGTAGCTAGATGCATGTTTATAGATTTTTTTTGTCAAGAGGATTAAAATGTCTAACAAGCTTTAAATAATCAATTCGTCGTAGAGCTTACAAGGTTGTCCTTTTAACATTTTCATCTGGAGCTAAAAATGTTGAAAGGTTAAACTGTTTTAGGGGCAAAAAAGAATCCCGGGCCTTATGAATCTTCACCTTCTTAGGTGTGTCGCTATTTTTTAATTAGGGTAGATGAAAAAAGCGCGGAGGTAAAAAAGAAGGCTAATTGGAGTGCCGGGAGCTGGAAATAGGTGGAAGATTTAAAGTCATCTCTCGCTTGCAAGTCGCCACGAGGCGGATTAAACGAACGTTTTCTTCTCTGCGCATACAAGGCAGTGGTCGCATAAATTGCAACAAAATGCAGATGGCGAAGAGGATTGGCACGTCACTAACCGCAACAAATTCAGCGTCTGTTATCAAAAACCTGTTGGATTGTTAACGAAACACGAGAAAAAAAAAGGTAGGTGGGTATATTTCAGCAAAAGAATTCTCCTCTTTATGTGTATTATTTGCAACGCAAAAACCATTAAGAGTGTAAACTTGTGTTCACAGAAGCGGAAAGAGTTATGACAGCGAGTATATGTAAGTTCAAAAAGATTACGGCGGCGTGGCGGGATCCGAATTTCGAAGCAATAAATTGTGCAAGAAGAGCAGCTGGTTTAATTTATAACATTTCGAGAACGCATTACGAACAAATGAATGCCAAATAATTTAAAACGCTATTAATTTCGTACTGCGCCTAGACTGCAGCATTTAGGGACGCTCCTTATTACAGAACTAATAATATTCACTAATGATCCGGTACGGTTGGTTATACTGTACAGTAACATTCTGCTGGAAGAGTTGTACCGTGGGGAGGAGAAACATCGTGATCCTGGAAAACTACGGCATTATCTAATTAGTTTCATAACACCCGTTCTTTTCTAAGCGGGAAGCGTAGCAATTAAAAAATACTTTATCACTCGCCGTGAAGTGATGAGCAACCGAAGGATCCACCAAAGTCTTAACGAAGAGAATAAAGGCGGCGAAGGATGAAATAGTTAGATAAAATTTAGAACTGGCAACGCGAGAGTGTTGGGAAAGGGTGTACAAGAGCAATGAAGTGAGAACGACGTCTGAAAGAGAATGAGATGTAAATTCGCAAGGGATAAAAATAAAGTAGAGATGGCAAAATAGCAATAACACGCCTACTGAATGTGTCGCACATGCACTCGCAGCAACAAATTTGCAGTAATACGTATAAAATGAGCTACGAAATAAGATAATAAGAACAAATATGAGATAATAAAATTTTATACGCGAAAAGCATATTTTTCTTATGAAAGAATGTATAAAGCGGACTTAGAAGAAAACTATTCTGCAGACTTGAAAAGATAATTTTAAATTTCATTTAGTTTTCCACTTTTTTAGCGGAAGAAACTAGGCTTTCGTTTTTTCGATTTAGTTAAAACACTTTTACTAAAAGTGGTACTCTAATACACCAAGGAATTGTAGCGTACAGCATGGAAAATTGTCAAGTTGTATTTGAGTCAAAACGAGCGGGACGAGCACGCGATAAACTACACCAGTGAGCGCAAACGGAATCGTCTAGATAAAACTTCAAGATAGGAAGCAAAAATGAATAATAGAAAAGATTATATTGCAGACGATGAAGGAACGCAATAAGGGAAGTTACAAAATAAAATATGGATGGGTGCTCGGCCCGCAATTGCACGAGCGGCAAAACTACCATAAAAAATTCAAGCAATGCCTGTAGTGTGAATGAATATCCGTTATAATTTGTTTCGCTCGACTTCGCTTCGAAATTTGCTTTTCCTCCTCTTTCTTTTTCCTTTTATACGCCGTCATCGTCGTATCATCAGGATTTTTTTTCGGTAAGTTCGCATTTTATCACCGCACGCACAAACACGTACACACCTTGATGATACGAGAAACGCGAAGCTCACACACGCGCACACATAAACAAAACAATTTAAACGTAAATCGAAGGAACAAATTTCACTTCTGATCTGCACTTGAACCTAACGTTTCGAAATCCCAGAGGGATTTCCGTACAGCAAAAGTTTCGCACTGCCACAAGTAGTAAGTAATAAAATTTCTTCAAAATAATCGTGCAGAAACTCATTAAGTAAGTGCTGTATCTAAAACCTCTTAAAGCGATCCGGATTAAATTGAAATTAGCGCCGAGCAGAAAGAGGGATCGACAAAATATGAGTTATGGGGAGGAATTGTGGATCACGGTAGATAGGAAGGAAATATAGGGTAATAAATGTTGGACAACCTCTTAGAAATATGAAGAGAATGAAAAATAGTTACCACGATAGCGAAGTTAATAAATAGCAGACAAGTGACAGCGTGGAGGGTGTGATATACAGGGGATTAACCGCAAGTGTAGTATATACTAAAATTGGAAAGGTAACGATGCGACTGGGAACTTTCTAGCGCCGCTGCAGAAAACGGAACGGCTGTTCTAGCCTGATATGCTAATTGTATAACCAAACTTTGGCTAATTTACTACCTCAGATGTTGTAAAGTCGTTAATATTACTTTTCCCTAATTTAACCCGAAACTACCATCTTGAGCTATATCTGGAATGCAATAAACACACGGTGATTCGTGCTACACGGAATTAAGGATTTAATTTCGAACGGCTCGGTGCCAACTTTAGTTTATAAAAACGGCCAACCAGACAGTTGTAAAAGTTAAAAATGACTTAAACACTCTAAATGAATTCCATCGAGTGGGGATTACGCACAAAATACGCAACCAACAGAAAAGTTTCCAGACTATAACAATTTCTGAAGAAGCATTATCCGCTAAATAAACTTTTGAACAATCTATATACAAGTAGTTGGCAAGTGCGCTCAAGGAAGAACTTCTTTGGGCGACTTCCAAAAGCATATTATACCAGAAAACATTCCCTTTGAACCGAACGAAAACGAGGGCATAAACTATTATTAGAAGTTCGCTTCTTATCATCTTGCAGAGCAGGGCGTATAAAAGCCATTTTAAACAGCGTTAAAGTTCGGAAAGATCAATAGAATTCTGGAAAATGTGGATCGCGAAAATCTTTTGCCCATAAATCTTTGTTCGCCACGCAACAAAGCTTCTGCATCCCCTTTCCTGCAAGTCTATCCCCCGAGAAAAGACCACCTAGCAAACTGATACCTACCCGGTTTATAATTGCACGATTAATCATTCTCCGTAATAACCAAAGATCCCGGCACGTTCCGTAGGCATAATTACGAGACTATACTACATTATAATTAGGATACTTACACCGTACGAAGCTTTTAATACTCCAAAAGTTTGGCCCAAACGATAAAGAATTAACTTTACGACGGTAATTTTGTAAATAACTGCGCGAGAACCAGACTGCATTTCTGCATCGGGGACTGCAAGTCGTTATTTATACGTTTAAACCAAAACTACCGCCTTGTGGAATCTCACAATTAAATGTTTCCTAAAAGACAATATCCTTAGATTATATTGGATAATACATTTCGCTTCTCGGAATTCTCTAATTTTGCCCCGCCTTGAAGGATAGGAGCGAGGAATTCAAATCGAATCTCGCTGAAATTAATGCTGCAATTTGTATCCATATCTTATCGTAGGTGCTAACATTACCACTGATGTTCGCTAACGTTCCCTATCAGGTAACATTACAAATAAATTAACACATTCCACGCATTGCCTTTTTTTTTTAATAGGTTAACCAGTGTCGCCGTGCTCCCGCAATACCGACCACTACGTACATAAACGCGAATTTTTCACGACACTTTTATATTGGGGTTATAACGGAGATAAACGGTCCCTAAAAACCGAAAAACTAATCGCCACGGAAATGCACGTAAATTTAATTAACTTCGACAGAAACGCCCCCTTTTGCTTTTCAATTTGCAACGGTAAAGGATTAAAACAATTACTCTAAAAGTAAACTAAACTTTCTAAAAATGTAGGTAAACGAAATAAAAATTTGAAACAACCCGAACTGCTCCATTTTGTTCCCATTTCCTTTCCAGCCCATGTCGTATTTCGCAAATAATAAATAAACACGCTAGATTAATTTTGAAGACGGGCGATAAAATCATTGAAAGAAATTTTTATACGCTCATAAAATATAGTAGGATTATGCGCGCATAATAAAGCGGACCTTTTGCGTAGGAAGTTTGTTGAAAGATGTAATACATCGAAAAACAATTTGGTCGAACTCGCACCATTGCATATTATTTCCCTCACTCCTAAGCGCCACCCTTTACAGGAAAAAAAAGACGAAATTTGTTCGTCCGAGGTTTCCCTTTCCGTTTAATACTGATTTTTTTCTCTCTTGGCTATTTTTTGAATGTGTAATAAAAAAAATACATGGACAATTCCTCGGCTACGCAGGAAAACGAACAGGAAAAGTTGTATTTTACATATATGTACCGCGCAACCTGTTCGCACGAAAGCACGAAGGGTGAGATAATTGGGGTTTTGTGCTACCAAGTGAAACATTAGTTTGAAATTTGACTGCGAGAGGGAGCTTGTAACTGTTACGTATTCCGTTTGTTAACCATACTTCACTCTGTAACGTAGCTTCCGCAGTACAGAGTGGGAAATAATTGGACAATTAAATAAAATGAAAACTACTTAGTTATCTGAAACATCCCTTAGAAAAAAACCTAAATGGAAACATTTCGAGACCAACAGTAGACAGCATCGACTTGTTACATACAATAATGATAAACGATTTTTTAGGTCTAATCCATTCACATTTACCAATCCTAAATAACTGCACGTACTCCCTTTACTTGAGCAAAGTTTTGCTACTACTGCTCGAAAATATGGAATATGTACATGTAGGACAAAGTCTAAGCTTGAACCTCATTACGATGTTTATTCAAACAGATCCAGATTTGACCTGTTTTGATTAGTAACAGAAATAACAGTAGCAGAAATACTGTTCCAATCTGTCATCACTTTTAACTATGTGATTCTTCTTTATCATCAACACAGACGTATCTAGGCAACGAGTGATTGATTAAAAACTGTTTCTATTGCGTCATCCTAAATAAATTTCTCTCAATACCATATAATGGCTCCTCCACCAAAAGCAACTACATATAGACAATTTAAGTTTACTCCTCGACGTCGACAATATTTAGTTTCTTCTGAATAACCTTATCATCCCAGGATGTTACTTTATAAGGTTGATACGAATCATTTGCACTTTGAGGGGGTAGCTTTTGTGGAAAACTTATACAAACCTTGGTATACAATTTTAGTACCTTGGGCATTCTGACAGCCTTGTTGCTGATGACTAATATTTTGCTCGTCAGGCTTTCCCATGATGCCTGAAATGTGTCTGCAAAACTTGACGATCACCTCTTGTGATCAATATAACTGACTGAATGCTTTTTTTTCCAATCTCAAGAAATTTTTTTAAAAAACCAATAAACAATAAAATATTCTTAAAGTCTTCGAAAAATCTGGTATTGAATGAAAGTTCGATTTTCTCCTCATATACAACAACGAACGTTTCAATTAAGAATCTCAAAAACAATTAAGTATTCATAAAAAGGATACAACCCCAAAAGTCCTTTTCGTGACCTCCACTAATAACATCTTTACTTCCAAATATAATACTCAGCCCCTAAAGCTGATGAAAGTAAAGGAAAAATCCTAATAATTTCCAGCATATCCACGTCCAATAGTTTCGTTCTCTTTTTAATAAA
Organism: Ignelater luminosus; assembly: GCA_011009095.1. Taxonomy (NCBI): domain Eukaryota; kingdom Metazoa; phylum Arthropoda; class Insecta; order Coleoptera; family Elateridae; genus Ignelater; species Ignelater luminosus. The sequence goes on along the minus strand of VTPC01090288.1, from coordinate 327,724 downwards.
AAATAAGAAGGCAAGATAAAATGCAATTGCAAATAAAACCGTACCCAAAAAGTTTCTTCAAAGGCGAATCCTTTCAAATGTAAAAGGCTAACATAAAAGTAGTTCGGATAATCCCAGAATGAAAATAAATGCGAGGATACAAGCAATATCACAAGAAGCGGAGAAATTAAATTGATTTAGCTCGTTTTGCGTGCATGTTCGCCGTTCATCACGTAGAAGGTGTCGTAAAAGTATTTTTAATACCATTTGAAATGGATTAGTGACCCACTTTGAGGTGAGTAATTAAAGAGCTTAGCCCTTCGGGTTTTTATTATACTGAAAGAGCCTACGGGAGGAGGATACAATTAGAACCTCTTCCGTCAGGGTTTCTAGATGGGAAACAACGTCAACATTAATGTCCTTCGACAGGTAAAAGCTACCGAGCCTTGAATGTAAGCCCGCGTTAATTAAACGCCAACTAATAACTGGCGCTCCACGTTTATTCCGAGACCGGAATATGAGACGAAAGCAAGTTAAAAACCGACGACAAAAAAATTATTAAGGCGAGGGAACATTTGCGCGCAACTCGTTTTATCTCTATTTCCTCTAATCTGTCCGTGAGGTTCTCCTCGACGAAGGGAAGGTATATTTTATCACGGGTTAAATAAATATTTAAGCAAATCATTTTCGTTCCTCTGGGAACGTGAGCTTAACCAGAGAACGGAGGATCGCGGAACAAGACTTTTAGAAGCATCATCAACATTCTTCATTTTCCAGGGCTGCGAACAAATTGCCGACATACTCGCAAATATGACATACATATGAAGTACTCAAAACTGAATGGAAGGCATATATAGTGACGAACCAGGTTAAACATGCATGAATTGCTGAACGACAAGAGTAGACAGCCGCCATATTGAACGATGCAAATCTATGGTAATGAGGAAGGTCTATCTGATTGTGCGGCCGTCAGGGGCGTTCGTTGTTTATGCGATCGAAGCACATTGTTGCAGCTTCCATTGTACAAGATATTGTTGTAAATATGTTGTACGCCTGGTGTTATAGGGCATTTAGAGATTTTATCGCTTCCATTTTATGTAACACGAATAACGATTTAATACAACTGATTAAAACACCTAAACCGTTGTTTTCTAGATAAAATGATTCAGAAGAATAATTAAGCTGAAAAAACGCCCTGACAATTCTGTAATTGTCATTACGTCATTTAACTAGCCACGAAACGCCTCTCATGATAACGATAATATACGAGGGCGATTCAAAATTTTGTAATTTCATTTATAAAATCGCCAGAGGTAGTATCGTTAGTGTGATATTCAAGACTTGAATTCTTTAATTGTTCAGCTGTAATGTTACTGTTTCAGTAAATAATTACAAAATCTAAAAAAGGTATGAGGTTGTGAAAGAAGAATTAGTCAGAATAACGACATAGCAAGGCCGTTAATCGATATAATGCATTCGCAATGGATTAATTACATGATTAGTTCTGCACCTTTTTTCTTAATTAAACTCAATTAATGTTTTTGATACAGCTACCACAATCGAAAATAAAATATATTTGCTCTTCAAAGCTGTTCAGTAACCTTGTTTTATAATAATACGTGCACGTACAAAGGAGCCTTCTTAGCAACATTACAGTGATAATGTTACAGCTCACACGATTAACTAAAAACGGATCTTCTTAAATATCTGCCTGAGAGGTATCCAATAACTTTTGTCATCATATTATTTCAAAGAACTAAAACCGATTGTTGACAGTAGCATAAAAGTCTTTAGTTCATATAGTATACTGGATGATGCTGATTTCTGGGCACCCGTTAGATTCTTCAGAAGGTATAAATGTTCTAAAAACTAAAAAGCTTTAAAATAGTAAATAATAATAAAAAGCAGTTAATATTCTCCTGTACAAAAATTGTAACAATGCAGATGGTCTATTAGAAGGGAATGGCCCGATAGAATTTTAAGCTTGATCGGCGACCACCGAGAGTGGCTAAGTTAAGGAAAAAGGCCATTATTGGCTAGCCAAAGAAGTGAGGTCAAGGATGAAGTCTGCTCAGAGGATCCCTCTTGGTGGAGAAGGAAGATTGATCGTCAGCCACAGAGGGTGGTTACGTTAAGGAAAAAAGTCCGATTGTGAGCTACCGAAAGTGATCTGCTCGAGAGAATTAGCCACCAAAGGTGGCCTGGTGAAGAGAAGATCCTGGACTGTTAGTGAGGAAACCTAATCATTGGCCATCAAAGACAGCCTAGTGGAGAAGAAATTTATTAATAGGCGACAGAAGGAGGCCTAGTGAACAGGAAACTCGATTATTGGACACCGAAGGTGGACCTAGTGAAGAGGAAAAGCAATCAGTGGACTTCAAAAAATGCTTAATGAAGAAAAAACCCAATTAGTCGTCTATTAAAGAGGAAAGCCAATTATTGACCACCGAAGGTGGACGTAGTGAAGAGGAAACACAGTCACTGGACTCCGAAGGAGAATTAGTGAAGAATAAACCCAATCGGTGGTCTAGTAAAGAGCAAATTCAATGGCGTAGTAAAAAAGAAATCCAATCATTGGCTGCCGAAGGTGGACGTAATGAAGAGGAAACACATTCAATACCCTCCAAAAGTGACTTAGTGAAGAAGAAATCTAATCATTGGCCACCATAGGTGGAGAGTAAAAAAGAAAAGGCAATTTCTGGCCACCGAAGGTAACTTAGTAAGAAAAGAAATCCAATCATTATTACAGAAGATGGGCCTGGTAAACAGGAAACCCAATTATTGGCCTCCAAAGCTGGTTTAGTTGGTCACCGAAGATAATCTGGTAAACAGGAAAAATAATCATTGCCCAGCGTGTTTTGCACATACGCATCCTGGTTATTCCCTAGTTTAGTGTTCGACTTCCAAAGTTCAACTAAAGAAAGAGGAATGATAGAGCCCATCTGGTTTATAAAGAATGGTTGATCAAAATTACAAGAAAAATAGACTAAGTGAACAAATTTTAATAAAAGTGAATTGAAGTTTTGCCTGAAGTGCTGAAGTAAAAAGAGTATAGACTGATGGCCAGCCACTAAAGGTGGTTAGGTTGCAGGCAAAACCAGATCGTGCAAGCGACCTGGTTGCGAGCAAAAACTTATCGTGGAAAACCACTAGAGATAACTAGTATGAGGTCGAAGCCTACTCGTGTACAAACAGGGAGTACTCTCGTTGAGATCAAAGTCTCGTAGGACTTCCACAAGGCGAAGATTGATCGAGCGTGGCTAGATTAAAAGAAAAGTTCGATCTTGGGCCACCAGAGATGCTCTGATGGTCAGAAATGCCGATCACTGGCCATAAAGCAAGCTCTTACCAAAGTTAAAGCCCGCTTGTGAGCTTCCACAAGTGTCTTGGTGATTGGCAAAATTTGATTTTCAGCCACCGAAAGTCGTCACCGAGATGACTAGGTTAAGAGAGAAGACTGATCGCAAACCATCGTAGGCAGCCAGGTGAAGAAGGTGAAGCTTGCTCGCAGTGCCTTCGTGGCGTGACCTTGCAAAAAGAAAGGCTGATCGGCCACCGAAGGTGGCCTAATTGGAAGATCATCAGTCGTCGAAGGTTGTACGTCTGAAGACGAAACCTAATCGTGGGAGTTCGCAAGTTTTCTGGTCAAGGGTAAAGCCTGATAGTCAGTCACCAAAGGTTGCTAAGTTAGGAGCGCACTGGTGAACTGGGAACGAGCGAAGCCCGATCATGAGTGACCTGGTAGAGGACGAAGTCCAATCGTGGGCGTTCGTAAGTGTTTTGGTGAAGGGTCAAGTCTGATGATCAATCACTGAAGGTCAGGGGCGAAGTTTGATCGGGCAGGTAACCTGGTGGCAAGATTGAAAGTGGAAGCAAAAGATGAGATCCTTTAAAAGTATACAGCCGTTGGCTAAGAGAGCTGTATATTAATCGATAAAAATCAGAATCAATTAGATCAGAAATATATGTAGATGAAAAGTATAGTATAGACATCGATAATAAAAATTTGCATAAATTTTATTATGCGTGACTAGCTATAAAACAGTGAACGAGCAAGCACAGTGGAATTTCTCATTAATTAATTAACAATTAGTTAATGGCTAAGTGTGCCAGTATTCTTTAAAGCTCATCATAGGTGGCGAATAGAATTGTGCGAAAAACAGACTTTAAAATGTTCAAGATGTTAGCAAACTATAAATACTTCAAATAAATCGTAATTTATTTACAAACAACATAATATTAAATTCTATTCATAATCATTTACATTTGAACAGCCCTCGTACTGCAGAAGCCAGTTTTCTTTCTATTTTTCCTTTACTTATGCAACCCAAATGACATTTCGGTTTTTTACTACTGACGAAAAGACTCTGTTTATTTTCAAACGAGCAGAATATTACTAAATATAACAAACATTTAGCAACTTCAAAAATAAATATTTGAAATTTCTATAAAAACAATTATTTACCTCGCTTTATTTTCGCAATTATTATATATATCTCGCCGGATTTGGACGTAAATTTAATCATTTCAAATGTATTTCGTTTACGAATTAAGGGGTGCCTTGAAGGTTAATCCCAACATTGGAGTAATTAAGCAGTAAACAGTACGCCTGTGTTTATCTAACCTTTAATTTTAGATTCTAAAATGAATCGAGTGGGTGTTGTAAACGATAAAATTACTACATGGATTTTAATGGTGTATTATAAAGCCACATTAACGACTATCAAAAGATCGTTTTAAAATTGAAATTTACATAAATAATTATTGATCAATCAGGATGAAATTGTTTTGACATTTAGCAATATTTAAGCGCACATTAAGTTTAATTAATTTTTGCAAATTAATGAGAATTTTCCACAGCAACGGTCTTTAACCTGGAGGGTAGTTATTCTCGAAAGGGTAATTTGCAATTTTTTAGGCGCTAAAAAGCAAGTAAGCACTACTATTTAAAGGTTAACGCTCTATTAAAAGTGTATATACAGTATGTACCAAGAACACAATTGAAAAACTTACCTGTCTTAACTTTGTTGTTTATTTTAAAATATGTGTTGCATGAACTCCTGCATAATTAAAACTTTTCTAATGAAAGTTTACCTTTTATTCTTTTTGTGGTAATACAGTAACGATACAGAAACAAAGCCAACAAAACTAATGATATTCTTTAATGGAAAAACTTATTAAATTAGTTTGCGTTCTGTAATTACCAAACTAGAAGTTGATTACGTGTCGCACACAACAAAACCACTTTCTGTCAAACAAAATATTAAGAAAGAAAAGACCAGAAGTTAAAAAACCCGAATTATACCCGTAAAAATTTCCGTTATAAAATTGGGAGTCTCGAGACGTACATACACACAGGGGGGCGAAAAAACCAGTAACAAATCGTGGCAAGTCCATTTTGACAATCCCTTTTGTTTTGTTTAATACAGCTGACTTGGCGGCTCGAGATCGCGTGAGAGCCTAAATGCACGCAATCCACGCTTCTTTCGTTTAATGCGCGCCCAAATATTGACGGACTCCTGACCCACTTTTCACACCTTGTAGAGCTTCGGGGTGCTTTATTGTTATTACAAAGGGCAGCTTACTTCGCGGCGTACAACAACCAATAAATTATCATCTCTTGAGGCGTCGTTCTTAATGTAGATTTATTTTCGCCACGAAGGTAATCTGACTTACATCACAATAAACTGCGGCTAAAACATCCTTTCTATACACACCTTTCGCTGAATTAACCTCGAGGAGGAAAAACTTCAAACATCGGCTAAAACAATAAACTCTTTAGTAATTGATGTGGTTTGGCTCTAAAGTAAGAGATGTAAGGATTAAAATACCAGATGGGTAATTTGTGAATCGATTTTCGATGCGTTTGTGTGTATTATTGAAAGTTTAATTAAAACAGAAAAATCGTGGACGTTTGTTATTCTTCCTATATTTATTTTACATTAGAATAGTTTTGAAAATATTTAGAGCGCGAAGATTTATGAGTTATTTATAATTAAGAAAAATGAATAATAAGAGAAAAGCCTTTAAGATTTTGCGAAAATGAAATAAACGTAATAAATCTTGAGAATCTTACGGGCTAAAAGAGCTACTCGGGAGAGATGGTGTAACATTTCGACGCATAAATAATGACTCTGATAAAATAAAATATAAAAACTAATCCCAAAATACTGGCAGATATATTATGTTTAATGTAGAGCAGGCGCTGCGATGAAAAGCTCGAGAAAAACAGACATAAAACATCGAGGTTTCCAAAAGAATTAAAAATAAACTGGGAAAAAACCGGCATTTAAATAGAATGATTATAAATACAAAACTCAATTAAAACTTTGTAAGATAAAATTCGCGATCAAGTTTCTCAACGAGCGACAACGACAAAACGAGATAGTGATAAACACGACGGTAATTAAATACATAAACAAACGGGAAGAATCAAAAATCCACAGCTCTCTTGTCTCAAGATAAACAGAAGTTAATTTATTTAGACAATTGTGCACAAGGAGGATTCTCGTTTATAGGAGAGCGCAATGACATAATGTGGCAATAGCAGCTGGCTGTTATATTATATCAACGGTTCTATTAATAAAAATTAAAATAAAAACAAACCGAATGAAAAACTGATCGTTAATAAAACAGTAGAAACTGCTATGATTTAATGAGGATGGTAATGAAGCGTTCAGACTTCAACAATAGTTTTTATTCGACTGTTTCGACCAATGAGATCAAAGGTAACTGAAATCAGCCGAGTCGAACAAATTATTATTAGAAAATTCTTAACTGATTCGAACGAGTTCTAATAATAAAAAGTATGATAGAAAATTGCTTTGGTTAATTAATTTTCAAATAACCGAATAAGTTTGCCTATTCCAAATAGGTTTGGATGTTTTTGCATTTAACATCAGTAACTATGCTGGTGAGATTCAACTAATTCAAGATTTTTTTTATTATTTATTTATTGTAGCATATTTCAGTAAATAACAATAAACAAATAAAGAATTTGATGAACTTTATTGCTGACTCGCACAATCCGCCAAACGTTGGTGAAGTCTACTGCGCATCCACGAATCTGACTGTGTAACATACAATCATTAAAATTCCGTAGGCCATAACTTAGACACAACACATAACCTATAAACGATGATTTTGCCTTGTTTCTAATGCAAACTGTCAATTTGACAGATAATTTTCCGGAATAAGCAAAGACATGATTTTTTCTTTCATAGCTTCCTGGGAAGTTAAATTTTAATGATGGTATGTTATAATATTAAGCTACGATTTATAAGGAATAATTTTCTTTTAATGCGTAATAACTTACATAGCAAATTGTCTAAATCAGAAAGTCACAATCGAGATCTTACAACAAAAGAACAACAATAATAATTATCATAAATCGACTATTGATTGTACTTTCACTATAATAAAATTAATATTAATTTATTGTAAGGAAACTTTCATTTTTTACCCAAAGTGTGCACATCAAAAGAATTCCTTTTTCTATTTATTTGCTAAATATAACAAATTTTCCACATTTCTTGCAAGCTTTCGGTAAAAAAGGGAAAGTGAATTATTAAATTGTTCTTGCCTATATGTCGCTTAACATCATTAAGTTACGTAACTCGGACATATTTCCGCCCGACTTCCAAATATAAAATATTCACCGTCGAAAGTGGGTTGCATAGGCCGAATATAATTATATTACGAGTCGGCCAACCCACAAATAAATAAAAATACAACCAAAGTTCCCCGCACCAGAGAGGTATCGTATCGCTTACATATCAACCTAATAACGTAAGCGCGTTGGCAATAAAGCCGGTTAGAACACGTGTCATTCTAGTTTAAGCCGGGTATAAAAGGTCCCGTACAAGAAGGGATCCACCTTCCGACACCTGTCAGAAGTCCTGACATACGCACAAAACGCGTGCCGTACCAGATTTCGTCCTGTTCGGGGATGATCGCATCATTACCATCAAGAATGCGGTTGACACGTGGAACTGTTTAAGACCGGCCCACTCCGGGTACCGGGACCCTTAAAATAGCAAAAGGTCCGTGTCAAAGGTGAAGGTAAATTAGGGTCACGGCTTCAAAGCATTATTAGGACCAGCATACTTGAGCGGTCCCACCGATTAAAACGTACAATCCGCGAGAAAATAGACACTAGACCGACCGAAGGAAAACAGTAACAGGTTAATTCGCATTCTGAAAAAGTATAATGTAATATGATAATGAGTTCTTTTATGGCGAATTTTATCAGCATGTGCAAGCGCTGCAGCTTAAAAAGTTTATGCAGAAGTAATTTGTGCCGAGAGGAATTAAGTTTGCGACGCTTATTGTGAAGAGCTTTTTACTTTGCAGCGATGAGACTCAAAACTCCGTTCTGTAGTTAAACGCCGTGAAATAATTCATATTAAGAAAGTATAAAGAATGCTAAGAGCTCTCAGAATTCTTATTCCGCGATTTCTGAAATTAAATATTTGGGCTTTGTATTAAAATGCAAAATTGGAGTTATTGCTCAAGCACCCGAACGAGGTTCTGAATACATAATGCAAATTCTTCTTTAATAACCTTACAAAACACGACAGGACATCACATGAATTTTATCTTTATTCGTTTATCCTCCTACCCTCTACGCCTTCAAAATTTCGCACCTAAAGTTCCAGCAAGCAAACAGACATCTGTTTAGTAAACTGAAAAAAAAAAGATTCCTACATAATTTCGTGATGCCAGGGCCCATGTAGTTAGCAGTGTATACGAAGCAACATTAAAATGCTAATACGGTTACCGAGCAAAATTGTGTCTCATTCTTTAAGCGGCGGGAGGAAATGAGCACCGAATTGGTGTGCGCGGGGGAGGGCGCGCTATAGCTCCTGGTAATGGAGGCCGCTAATAAGCCCTTCCAGTAACAAGACCAGGCGTTTGCTAATTACATCAAGATGCAATTACTTAAAAATGGGAAATATTGTAGTAGTATCGAAACAAGAAACGAAAGCCGGGAGAAGTTTTACCAGTAGAGATAAGGAGAGTACAGGTCGTTACAAGAAGGAAAAGTAACTCGATAAATAATTACTTTATGTTCAACAGCTTAGTAAATTTAATTTTGCTCTTAGTTGAGAATTGAATCCTGAAAATTGAGACTAAATTTAATTTTCTTTCAAATTTACAATTTAAGTAAGAGTTTATATCATTGTAATGTCAAAATTCCGAGAGATGATTGTTATCATTCCATTTCGTACTTTAATTTAAACCTTTACGACTGAAGAATACGCAAAAGCCTTTCAGAAAATGGGAACTGAATGAATGAACGAATGAATGAATGGTTGTCACTTAAAAATATCATTACAAGTTTTAATTTATCAATTAGTAGAAAAGTGGATCTCTTAATCAATAGCTCGTTCCAAAGAGATTTTCAGAGACTTTCTCCCGACCTAGGTGTGGAGTATTTTAATATCCAAATCTATCCGTTGTATCGAGTTTGCATAATTCAATCTGTCTCAATTATTTTTAAACCTTCAGTAATTTCTCTGAAACCAAAACGCTCAATTTCGTATGCAAATCTCTAGTCATCTTGAGTTACAATAGACAGATCAGTTCAGTCCAGGTCGTGGATCAGTTTATCTTAGGAAAGGGCTCAATTCTGCTGAGCTGTTTTTATGTAACGTTAACTAGGTTAATGAGGACAATTAATTGAGCTTGTGTAATAAACCAAAGAAATCTTCAAACTGACATCTTGAGAAACTACTACTTAGCATAAATCTGATGAAAGATGCACACTGTTTCTTTGGTGCGTCAACGATGACAGTTCAACTTTAGATTTTCTAAATTTTGCAGTTGTCGGAAGGCTTCAATGGAGAAAGTCTAAATTGACAAAACACGGTCAAAAGCCTTTTTGTTCCAAGTAAGTTGTGTAACAATCGTCCTTTTTAAGATTTTTGGAAAACTTCGGTTCGTTGCCTAGGTCGTAACATGGCATTATTAGTATCAAGCACAATAGCCACTTGTGGTCTTGGAAATTTGTTGAAGCTGTGAATAAAACAGCAGATCTCCGTTCTGAGCATTTGTGATTAATTCCTAGGAAAAAGTTTTTAATTCAGTTTCATTCAAAGGTGGCAGCAAATTATGTTGAATTACAGATAAACAAAATCTAAATCAGCAAGTAGAAAAATCAAGTTTACTAGTCAACCTATTTTTAGAATAAAGATGCGGAAGTGAAAATCAATAATGTCTAGATTATTCATAAAGTATGATGGAGTAGGACTATCAAACAATAAGTATAAAACTCGAAGTAGTACACAAAACCAATAACATAAAATATCTATAGAAGAGGGTGTGTAAACACTTAAAAAAAAAGAAAAATAACGACGTTAACAACCAACTCTATATACGCTGAACATATACTGTGACACAATCATGCATTGAAAGACACTGAAAATAACTTTGCATACCATAATATGTAACACAGAAGTTAAAATCTGCATAAATCAAAGGTAAGTATGTATACAAACGCGAGTCTGCGCCTAATGTTCAAAGAGATAATTTCGTGTAGAAACAGGAAATGATTAACATTTTCCAACTATGCAACGGTAGTTAATTTTTGTTTCTATTTATACAACATACGTTGAGATGTAAAGCCCGTTTCGTAGGAATGGCGCACACAACTGCAGCAATGAGCTTCGGTCCCGAATATAAAAGCGTTTCTATCCGTGTACGTGAAGCACATAACGATCAGATACATGAATGCCGAATGTCCGTTAGTGAAGTAGATTTTCGTTGAACTCGACAGACTAGGTCCTTGCGATAGATGACGATCATGAATCTAAATACGGTCTAGGTCGTGCATAAGCTGAATACTAACATATTCAGGATGTTAACGAAACCTCTTCTCAATTAATCACGCGTATCGAACGTTAAGAGGTAGTGTGTTTCATATACTAACTTTAAATTGGATTTTGAACTTTATAATCTGTATTAAGCTCGCCTTTTCTAAAGTATAAACAACAGAAGAACACTATAACAAATCGCTGGCTCGAGAAGCATTTACATTTAGACAGCAAGAATGGCAAGTGAAGGATTTACGAGATGACAATTGACCACACGAGTGACGTTGGCAGTCTCCGCTGGTGTGGTATTAGCTGGGGAACAGATAGGGCGGCGAATGCCACCCGCGACCCTACACATCGCTCACATTTTCACTACGGGACATGCATTTAAGCCAGAGACTTTATGCATCGGGCCTAAAAATAGTTGGAATCTATCTTTGTATTAACTCACAGTACTATAAATCTCATCTAACGTTAACGGTAAAAATAATTACATTACGGAAGTATAAGAGGGAAAGAGATGAAAAAAGCGTTTTATAAAAGAACACTTTGTCAATCTGTCAAATAAATGCTCGCGAGTCACGAGGTCAAATCGAGGTATGCTTTGTTAACTGGCCAGGCATGTACTTGTACTTATTTAATTTACTGCGACCGATGGCGAGTAAACTACAATGAGTTATTTTTAGCCGTGTAATTTGTAATATCAATTATAAAGAGTATTTGTGCCGGTGAACCTTGATATATTACAACAGTTAACTGTCAAAACTGTCGTTTATTAAAACACGTAAGACACCCAACTTACTATATTCGAGGAGTTGCCGAGGGAATCTCGTGTATTATATCGTTGTTAACGTCATTTTAGTTACAAGGCAAAACCGCCTTTACTAAAATAATATTATTATTAACACTACACTTTGCAAGGTAGAGTGAATTTCTAGTGCGATATATCATCAAATAAAACAACATAAATTACACTGCGGCATTTACCGGTTATTAGTAACACCAACAAAACCTAGCAGGCTAGGTTTTACACTGTCTGAATAATTCGTAACGCAACCATGACGACATACTCTTTTTACCCAAAAATTTTATCGTGCGACACATTTTTCTTTCATATTTCAAGGTTGTTTTCATTTTCTCTCTAATAATATATTATTTCAATAAAAAAAAAAGGAGAAAAAAAAGTAACGGTCCTATACGAGAACCCTGCGAGACGTATTTTTTAAATTAAATTAAAATGTAAAAAGGAAATTAAACCGTAGGAGAATGAAGGTGAGTGCATTACATTGTCAAATGGTGCAATGCACGAAGTCTTGAAGCGTTTGCTAGTTTGTAACAGGAACACGGAAAGTTGGGTTGAACATTGTCGGAAACAGATGATCCTGTTTCCTTACGAGCATGCACAAATGAAGTCGGAGGAAGTCAATTTTGGTCAGTTCCACTGAAGTACTGACAAAATCAGGATTGCTCAAAGGAAGAAGTTCGTAATGTAGAATCGCACGAAATTAGAGGGAGATTTTGTGGTGGATCTTTTTCTTGATTTCCATTAGTTAGAAAGAAATGATTGCGAAATGGTGAATCACGGCGGCGTGCTATTGTTGCAGCAGCTGTATTACGCGCATAATGAATGTTATCTATAAAGTTAGTTGTAGTTGACAATTTATTTCAAACCTGCACAAAGAACGTGTTAATTTATATCCTTCGAGTTAAGCTAATGGGAACACGAGTGTTGTGTTTGTATTTAATAATATGTCTGAATACGTTTACAACTAGGTCGGCAAGTTTTAAATGAACTTTCCATTTTCCCCATAAAAACTGGGAAATTACGACGTAATAATTAATCTGCTTACTTCTGAACTTGGCTTTAAAATATAATTTCACCTGAATGTGACAATTAACGAAAACAATTGATTCATTTTGCGGTATTAAAATGGCAGGAACCCCAAACCCATTACCGAAAAGCTCTCAGTGTTTATTTTGTATTGCAGGACAATCGGACGCTATCGGATTACAATGCATAAAATAATACGATGGGATAAAAGGGGTTTTGGGACACTAAGCGAGAGGGTTACACGTTCGACATATATTAAAGCGAAACAGGTAATCAGACTTCGTTGAACAATAGGCTTATGTAACATATGGCTACCATTGTTCCTAAAATTTAGGCCGTTTTGTCAGATTACAAAGACGGGAGGTGTAGATGGAAAACACAACTGGGTATACGTGCATATCTAGCGTAGTCGTTTGAAAAGATTTCATTTCCGATTTAATTAGGTTTAGGAATTCTCGTGATAATATAGCGCCGCGATATAAACAAACTTCAATTAACGCAACATCAACATATGTGAAACGTGTGGCCATTCTGCAACCGCCCAATAAACTACAAGAGGAAATTTGCAACGAACGCCCCTGCAACGTTAAAATTTGCATTGGCCGTCCCCTGTTAATGCACACGATATATACGTGAGCAGCCTACAAAATGCATGAGCATCAATTTGCGACTGTTCAATAGTGAAACTCGTAGCAGGAGCCTGATGCGGACCTAATTTAGTCGGATATAATGAAAAATGCAAAACAGCTTATTAAAACCTGCTGTCGTTAAAAGAAATTGCCGCTGCTTTACGCCCCAGGACTTTGGCGCTTTGTCAACAGCTTATATGCTGATGGATAGATAGTAAAAGTGATTTCAAAATAACTCCACTTCCAACGCAAGTTAAACTAGATTATACGAGCGTAACTGAGAGGAAACGGTAACAGTAAAGGATTACGGATTTGTTGATTTTCTTCGACGCGTCTCAAACTATCTTCTATTTCGACATTATAAAGATATCCTCCAAAAAAAAACTCGTATTTTCAGTATGTCCAAGAGCAAAGAACAACCCTTAACAAACAAGGTACAAGTTCACATCGAATTGATTTAAATAGGGAATAAAATTTGTAACTGGTTTTTAATGGAACAGGTTTTATTTACTCTCGATTTAAATCGCTTTAAAAGTTCCAAACGCGGGTATACGTAATAGTAAAAGATTCGATTCAGTACGGACTTGTATAAAACCCTTAACGGTATAATACCGTGATTTAGTAAAGCCTAAATACGTTTAGAGGATACATAAAACCAAACTAGTCGGATTGGTATTAGTATAACCTTCTTCTATATTGAAAGATAAAAATGCACGGAACCGATATTTTGATAGATATATGAAAGCATCAATCGGTCAAATAGTATGACATTTATTTTTGTCTGAAAAAAAATGTTTCGAAAAGATGATGAAGTTGTTGCAGAACGATCGATTATTTATATAAATGCTAAAGAAAGAAATGGTTTCATCGCTTAGTTCCTTACATTGATTATACAAATTCAATTTAGGCGTAGGCAAGTCAACTTCTTAATTACAAACTCGGTGTTTGGACACATCTATCAGATACTAAACAGGTGTGTACGTTTTCTTTGCGATGGATAATTAAGAGGGGTTTCCCATGGATGTGTATCAGGGCCTGTTACATCTACACGTGATAAAAATTTAATCGAGAGGCATCCTACAGTCCCTGGCCAAATTATCAGAATCACTAACAAAATTTAACATTTTTTCAGATACAGGTAATGTTATTACTCATATTAAAAGTATTTTGATAATCTGAGATCATTTAATAACTACAAAATACAAAAAATAGGTATTTACAATAAAACAAACCTTTAGTAATTCTAAATTATTTAACTCTCCCAAAAATACAAATATTCTACGATTTAATTTTATATTTACAATAAACGTTCAAATAAGACGCCTTCCTGAGCCAAACAATAGCCCAGACAATCGTAAAATCCTTGTCTAACATTTCTTAATGTTAGAGGAGTGACAGAGTTAATAGCTTGGATAATTTTTTTCTCTGAGCTTTTCCAACGCATGCGTTCTCGTTTCTTCTTGGTGATGAATAACATTTTTAATATACCCCCATAAAAGAAGTCATTTACCAATAAATCAGGGGACCTTGGCGGCCAGCTGACTCTTCTTGTATGACTTGTTAAGCGGTTAGAAAAAGTATTATTTAAAAATTCCTGTACTTCCGCAGTTTTATGAGCGGAGCCATCTCCATAACCGTTTCACAGTAATACATTCTTCTCAGTTGATCTTCAGGAAATAATTGCTGAGTTTTCTCAATTTTGAAACATTTATAATTGTTTTCTTTTTCAAAATTTTGCAAACAGTATCTTCGCTAATGTCTAAAACCTCACCAACTTGCCTAATTGCATCACATACGGCTACCTGCTGATTTTCTTCCTGCTCCGTTTTGTCACGAACAGTTCTAAGTTTATGAAGTTTTAGTGAAACGCACCCAAACCTTTCAAAATTCAAAATTATTTTGCTAATGGTTGTGACCGACGACGGTGGAGGTCGGTTTTCAAACACATTAACGAATAAATTGGTTATGTCAGGATAAGAATTTCCCAAATAATGCTATTTTACAACTTGTACTTTTTCTAGAATTCAATAAACATCTATTTTTTGAAAAAGTCCATAAAAAAAATTAATAACAACCCTAACACAAAATCAAACTATCAAAATTTTCAGATTAACATATCCTCATGACATTCTTTTTTAATTTAGTCAAGGGTACCTACTAGTTTTGTAATTGTTATTAAAACAATCATATTAAAATAGCAAGTTTGCGTTACCTAGACTACGTAAGTAGTACGTACAAGCCCCAAGCAAGCTGTATTTTGTTTATTTTTAGTGCTTTTATTGTTAAAAATTGGTCCATAACCTTGGATACATATACAACAACAGGGGTTATGTTCCTAGTAGCCTAAGACACACTGTATAATACAAAAAAAATTAACAATATATTAAATTACAACTAAAATATTAATATTTTGTTAAACCACGCCTAGCAGCAATGACTGCGCCAACCCTTCGAGGCATGCTTTCTATGCATTTTATGGCAGTATTCTTTAAGTTCTCATCATGGTTCCAATAATATATTATTGTTTCGACCAGTTGTTGCTTTGTTGTGATGGTTTCCGCAGCCAGTAGCCTTTTTAGGTACTCCCAGACATTTTCAATTGGATTCATGTCCGGAGAATTTCCAGGCCATCGCAATACAGGCACTTTGCTCTCTTCAAGAAACTTTGTCACAGACTTAGCTGTGTGGCAGGGAGCCCCATCCTGCATAAACACTTTTGGACCATCACCAAACCATTCCTGTAACTGAGGAAGTAATCTCCTTTCCAGGACCGCTTTGTACCGGTCATGTCTCATGGTACCCTCAACAATGTACAGACGACCCAGACCTTTCCCACTAATCACAGACCATATCATATCTGAAACAGGGTGTTTCACTGTCTTTATGACGCAGTCTGAAATGTACTTTTCCCCAGTTCTTCTTCTTACAAATTGTTAAAAACATTATTCAGTGTATATGTGTACTTACCTTGCAATAGAGCCTGCCAAAAAGTCCAAATTACACCTCAATTACTACAGTACTGCTATCAAATATGTTTCAGTATTTAAAGATTATAACGGATAGATCAGTAATAAAAGCAAAATCTAACTTACCTACTCACTATATTGAAATAAAATGATAGACCATACTTTGAACAACCCTATACATAAAGTTGCTTATACATATACAAACTGGTTTACATTTTTTCACCTTCATAAAACCAAAACAGTTTAAAATTGTAGGTGATTTTATTAATTTGGCCAGGGACTGTACATTTTTATCTTTTATCTTCTTTTATCAAGGTCATTAAAAATCGCCCAACTGTTCTATACACACATATATTGTTTTGGCACAATTGAAACTGGTTTGTAATTTTTTCGTTGGTTTTTCAAAATCTGAAAAGAAACTGTTTGAAAGCAAATAAGAATGAAAACTTTTCCGTCTCGGGAAGCTATTAGTATTGCGTGCATAGATCTGTTTAATAATACCAAGCTTTAGTTTCTTAGGTCGAGTGGCACGATTAAACTTATCATTGATAAGCATATGAGTTACAAGGAAGTTGTCACGTACCAGGAATAGCAGCTTTCGTTCGATTTTGCTATCTGATTACTACCTGAGCTGCGATAATATTCTTATGGGCCATTTAAGAAGGTTACTTACCAGCTGCACAGAATTAAACTTCCACACACAACCTAAACTTACTTTGTCCAAACAGTTGAGCTGCCTCCTCCTCGCTGAGAAATCATAGGTAGTAAAACTTAGTTCGGCGACAGAAAAAAAAGTATAGAAAAAGAAGTCTTAAGACTCCTTTTACCTAATATGTATTTTCCATTAAATACACCAACTTTTCTTTACACAAAACTTTACTTTAACTTGTCACTAAAGTAGAAGCTCTCTCAAACTTTATGAAAGCAATTAAAACCGTTAATAGATGATATTTTCATATATAAAAGATTCTCGGTATATAAAAAATAATTTATATTGTCTTTAATAATTTCTACTTTTGCAACTAGAAATCCAGACTCATAAACAATTCAACTATCTAATATAAACGCGGTACGGGATAAATTCAGCAGCGAGAGCTAGAATTTTTAATGAGCTCCAAAAAAGATATATGAAATTGTTTGGAACTGCTGGGCAT
Source organism: Ignelater luminosus (assembly GCA_011009095.1). Taxonomy (NCBI): domain Eukaryota; kingdom Metazoa; phylum Arthropoda; class Insecta; order Coleoptera; family Elateridae; genus Ignelater; species Ignelater luminosus. Next base: position 310,351 of record VTPC01090288.1, on the reverse strand, counting down.
AAATATGCCGCTAGAGACCGAGAAGTGCTAAGTTATGCGTCTAGGCTTTATACCCGAGATACTCATACTGCCACGCCATAAAGTGCACGGATTAATTGCGCTTTAGGATTTTCCTAGCAGGTACCTAGGTGTTCGTTCGGTAGTCGCGTAGCAAGTATAAGTAGTTAGTTATATGGAAAAGGCGAGATAAAAATTTTAAACGTGGAAATTAAGTTTGAAGCTAATCAGTCCCGATTCATAATGTACAGAATGCCGGTGAAATGAGCCGGTATGAATCGAGTTCGGCGGCTATGAACAAACGCATGCATAATTACGTCCGTTCAATTGTGTGCGTACAGTATTACTTTCAGTTAAAACTTATCTGGAAGTTCGACGGCGACTGAACATCGAGCTAATATTTGCCGAGTACAGAATTCGCGATTGCTCTCTCTCTCCAATTTATTTCGCTTCATTCTCAGGTAATCCGAGCCAATTCTAAATTAAGTTTTTGCGTACATAAAAGTCTATTGAATTAGGAAAATGAAATCAAAAAGCACAGAAGCGGCGCGCAAATGTCTCGGAGATGCTGTGCAAAATCAAATAAGCTTTCCTCATACACTAAATACACACAAGAACTGCGTATTTGAGGTTATAATATCTGCGTAAAATATTGTGGCTGCCATTAAACAAGGACGAGAGACTGAAAGCGAACAAAATAACAGCTAAGCAAGTTCCATAACGTGAAGGGTGTACGAACGCTCCCGAGATACAAATTATGCTGATTTTGGCACCACGAAAGCCGGGGTGGTGAATCGCCAGCTCTCGTCCGCAATAATGCAGGAGAGAGCAGCACTACAAATAGGATCGAGAAGATAACTCAATCCATTATGCCTATAATACTGCAAGCGAGCTTGTTTGTGTTCCAGCAATATATCATATTCAGAAACTTTTATAAAACAGATTTATAAGTATTGTGAGCGACAAAGCCGAAATAAGTAAGCAAAGATAGGACGAGACCTTCATACCGAGTCGGAGATAAATTTCCACAAAAATGCCGGAAAAGGAAGCGAGCAGAATATGAGCACCAGGAATGCGGATAACATGTAAATATAAAAATGCCTAGGAAGAGAAAATTATATATGAAAAGAGGCCTCTGGGAGACTAGAATAGATGCTAACAAGAAGCTGATAGACGTGGAAATAATAAGGGCGACCGAATGAGAGGGGTACCGGGCGGACAGAAAGAGAGAACGAGAGGGAAAAAGCGGGACCGAATGGTGGAGCTGCACTGAATAACAAGTAGCGGCGAAAATTAGAGGGAAGGAAATGTACTACATCGAGCGAAACGAATGAAATAAGAAAACGCGAAGGAAACCGCAATGGAAATATATAGTACGACACAGAATAACTGCTTATTATAGAGTGGGGCGAGGGCAATATATAATGCACGCGAAACCCTACTGGGGACTGGGGAGCAATGCATTAGGCTCGCGTGGCCCTCATTACGAGCTATCTTGGAGGAAGGACTAACTATCAGATTGCCCCCACGATCTCGACGCGACTCAGGTGTCTTTGCACAATCTCAACTCGATAATGTCCGTACCTAATTAGGTTTTGTATTTAACATTGTCGCACTATATATTATTATCCCTTTCGAAATTAAATTTTCTTATTTAATTTCGACAAACAAAATTATCATTATAAATCGGCACGATATTCCCTCATCAAATCAAGAATTAATTTCGCAACAAAATTTCAAGGATACGAAAAATCGAAATGGGTATCACGTAGAGACATAGTAGAACTTTACTCTTGAATGTTCTCTTTAACTTTAACAATCAAGTTGATAAATGATTTAAAAGATTGGTTAAGTTCTGGTTAACACTAACTTATAATTTATCGCTTTTAATTCTTAATCCCGTACTAAAAACGTATTTACCAAGTTTAAAATGTATCTTATCACGAACATTTAAATTGCTGGAATTCTAAAGAAGATGTAGAGTTGTACCCAAACAGTTTGGCAAAAAAAAAGAGAGGACAAACTCGCTTCCAATTAAGTATTAGATTTTATCTTGATGTATTAACTGTCTGCGTTTTGGACATTCATTAATAAAGTGTAGATGGAAATAATTGAAAAGGTATTTTGCAACAAAATACCTCGAGCATTTCAAGAAGTTGTTAATTGTTTCTAAATTAACTATAAATTAATTTTATACATTAAAAATGATTATAGATTAGATTATTTTGATGATAGCCATAAAAAGTTTTATTGACCCATACTGGCGTTTAATTATAATGTAGTCATCCACACGAGTTTAGTTATAAAGCTGTCGTCGAGAATATCAATGATTACTGATTTTTGATTCATTAAATTTCTCAAAGTAACTCCATAATCGGGCACCCTCTCTTATTCTTCCCTAGTATTTTAGAAGATTAGCATTGTATTTGATAATATAACATGCAATTTAAACATTATAATACGCGTGATGAGAAAATTGCACCCTTGAATTGAGATCGTTGCGAACAAATGCTATTTATAAATCACAATTCCCGTTTATTTCATAAAAGATCTCTCTTCTCTCCTCATACGCACAAAAAGAATTTTAAGAAATTTCATTTTCTTTCTTGTTCACCCTCAAGTTGATGCACCCCAATTTTTAAACCGGTATCTTAGTAACTGCAAAAGGGAGCAGTAAAAACTAGTTCGAATTCAAAATTTACGTTAGTAAACAGAAATAATAGCGAAATCTTTCACAAAAATTTTAATAAGAATTAAACTTAACGCTTTATTATTCTTTTCAAAAATTGCTTCCCCTCGAAAGCCTTTGTCAAAAGAAAAACTAGAAGTAATATAAAACATAAAATGGCTAAATTCCATTATGAAACAAATTTAATTTTCATAAACTTCAGAAATAAATAAGATTACGATGGATTACACCCAGAGAGTTATGCGATTATCTAAGATCAAAGATATTAATAATAATCATATTGAAGTACAGCCAGAATAAATATATACAGGAATTTATTATTTACTCTGAAATTACCTTAGGGAATGAAAGGCCAATAATATTGCGTCAACATTTCTGTTAAATTACAAAAGACGAAATTTGATTTCCCTCTCGTTCGCTCTAAATAAATAAAACTCCAGTTGTAAGTTATTATTACTTGCCCCATTTCACAAATTGAACTTACCGGATGCAAACGTTACCAAAAATTCCAAGATTTTCATTCAAAATTAAACGTCTTCAAGTTTTTTTTCTTCTACAAATTCCCGACGTCTATAAAGCACGAAACGTTGTCGAGAGCTGAAGTATTAAGGACGATACGGCGAATAAGAGATGCCCTGGGATCAAGGCTAGCAAAAAAACTTTTAACCTGTCGTTTATATGCAATGCGGCGTATCGGGGCGCTATTGGACCACGAGGAATACTTTCGATCAGACCTTAACTACCGGATGCTAAAATGGTATAACCGTTAAACTCGTGTTTTCCAGATGGGTTTTTGTAAAGCTACTGGAGAAAAAGGAGTGGCGAATATGACCAATATTTAAATGTCCAAACCGATTGTTTATTGTACATTATGGATGGGTTCAAATTTAAAATTGAAAACGTCACTTTTTAAAACTTTCTAGCTTTAAAAATGATCTTTTAAGCGATATAATTCTGTACAGTAATCAATTTGACAGGATTTAATAGAAATAAATTATGTGAGACAGAAACAAGACGTGTAACTTATAAAGTGTTCAAGTTGTGAGGCGTAAGCTGGTCTGCTTTATCAAAAATCAATTTCAGGAGACGTAACAAGAACAAGCTAACGGAATCGGAAAAGTAAAAAACGAAACTTTACCTTGAAATATCAAATTGCCGCAAATAAAACTACCATTATTTGAAGGACGGTACGAATGTTGTTCAGCAATTTTCTATTATCTATCCGAGAAAGTTATCCAGTCCGAATCAACATTCTATTCTATTCGTAAAATATTTAGGAGTGTTAGGTGCTCTTAAAAACTTTCTTTTTACTATTAAAAGATGTCAACGATTAGATGAAATCGCACTAAGCAAAAAATGTTGATAGATGAGTTGGAATCGGACGAAACTGAATTTGACAAAAAGGGAATGGTTAGCAAACGGTGCAATGCATTGGAGTTTTGCTCTTCGATCTCTTGTCCCAGATGGTAAAGATTTCTCTCTATTCTTTTGTCTGAATTGTGTGCCCTTTTTCGTTTCCTTTTTGTCCCGCCTGCTTTATTTTGGTATTTTTGTCAATTTTCTTTACGGATTTTGACTTCTAAAGAATCTCAACAACCATATTGATTTCAAAAAATCTCGAATCTAACCTAATCTGACTAATACGATATGTCAATTACAACGTATTGGAGTCATTTTCTTCTTAAATTGCATTACCACAGAGCAAATTCAAGTGTAGATAAAAATTTTTTTATCGCGAGCAATTAGATGACGAGAACATTGAAGATACCTAGTCACAATTTCGTACTATTCATTAATCCGCAAGCTGATACACATTATTTTCTTAATAAATTCCTAAGCTAGGCACCGTTATTCTTATCACAGTTCCACTTTATTTTTGCAGTAATAATTTATTGTTTCTGCAAGAACTAACGGTATCTGAACAAAAAATTGGTTTAACCTTCGGCAATACACCGCTGCATTCCGTTGACAAATGCAAATAATTTCAGGAACAATAATGACGCAAACACAACCAAACATTACTAATGCAAATTAGCCGAAAAATGCACAAGTCTCTCGCAAACAATTAACAAAACTTCAAGGTTTCTTCGGCGTGTTTATAGAATAATAGTTGGCGTCAAAATTCAGGTGCGAACTTCAACCGACACAGCTATATCAGAGTAAAGTAGTGTAAGATTACACGGTGGTGTAATTATGATGAACATAATAAATACATTCTTGAACTCATTAACGTATACTTTACGAGGTTCGCAGAGAATGCGGCCCGAAACTACAAACAACATCATTTATTTTGCATGAATACGTGTTGTGTACTTTGACTGTTGAAGCTAAACTTTGTCGCGCTTCGCGGAAGAGTTCCTCATTTTGTTGGCTTATCTCGAAGTTTTACGAAAATTTGATGAGAAATTCCAGAGAGGTTCGGGCGTGTACTGCATTTTGTATGATTATCAAGTACACTTAATACCACGCTAAATTTTCAGTTCTTTTTCTTTTCAGTTGCTTATTCGAAGAAAGACGGGCTTTAATAATTAAGCCGAATTACAACGAAACACGAACTTGACAGTCGCTTAAGATATAACGTAAACGCATCTGTAAATCATTTCGAAGACATAATTACGAAAAACATCCCCAGAAATACAAATCTTATTATCTCCCCTCTGCATAAAAGCAGAAAGGACCGTGTTCTTGGTTGCCGGCACTTCAATTATGGCCGAAAAGAGATGAGTGTCATCTATCACTGATGCAGATTCAGTAACAACCACCTGCTTTTAACGAAATAGCCTTGCACCAAGATAGTCCACTACGTCAACCGCAATAATCGATTACCACGTCGTAGACGTCGAGCCGAACGCAAGACACAAGATCCATCAAAACTACCACTAAATCCCCTTTACTGGTGTTACCTTAATCAGCGACCTCAACCAAACCTCGGACACGACGTGGGGATTGTCAAACAGTCACTAACCTGCAACAAAGAGAAAAGGGAATTAGTGATACAATCAAATCGTAAACTTGAATCTGGAATTAATTTATTAAATCGCATGCAATATGTAAATGCGAAACAAGGTTGTGAATGAACTTTCATTTATTATTAATAGTGTGGATTATTTCATTATTGATTAACAATACACATGTATGATAACAATGGTAATCAAGTACGCACAAATTTATGTTCGGGATTGTGTAAGCTGGATGAAGGGTTGTAAAGTTTGTATCAATTAAAAGTGATAAAAATTAAGTGGTTTTACGTCTGTTTACTCTGCAGGTTATCAGGTTTTATGTGTTAAAAGAGTCATAAAATTATTAAAGTAAAGTAGGAAAATGTTCGTAAGCTCATATAAAATGGATGTTTCATGTAAAACTCAAACTATACTCTTGTGGGATTTAAACCTAACGTCGCGTCGTTACTAAAACCACCATAGCAAAGTGATATTTTTCAGCATAAATGTCTCGCGAATAAATAAAACAAAAGAAGAAAAAATGCATTGTTGAATTGTAAGATAGATGTATTATTAACTTATTATTGTGGATTCAGCAAACGTGACTAGTATTTTGAGAGCATGTACTCCTTGGCTATTAATAATTAGTTTCGGCTACTGTCGCTTGTCTAGTATGCACTTTATACTAATACCCTAATGGTCGTGACGCATAGCAAACGTTCCCTAACTGATTCCAGGGAAATAGTGATGAATTATTAATGTGTCGGCGGTCTATTGTAAATAATGCATAATGTCAGGTTTCGCTCAATCAGGATGCGGTTTAGTCTTCTTCAAGAAACGGGACGTTTCTACGAACGATAAATAAAAAATAGATTCAAAAAGAAATTCATCTCCGCATTAACTGGAGGCTATAGTTTGAATTAACATTAAAATTCCGTGCGCATTCACGTTGTAATAATATAATGTAAATAAACAAATGAAATAAATAAAACAAGCAAAAGAAATAAACGATACTAAAGGCCATTCCTGCTAAAAATCGCAAGCATGTGATCAGATGGCACCATGCCCGTTTCTCTATCCGGACACTTTTGAACTTTGTCACGTGATAAATTGTAGCTTTTTCGACCTGGTAGGACCAGATGGTGAGTTACACAAAGATAAATTCAGAGCTTCTGAGTTCATCTTGATCACTACAACATCAATAGCGACGATTGTAACGAGACAGCCCAAATTCAGCACTGCAAGAGGATGGAAAAGTTGCTCGAGTTATTCAACAAATGACAGCTGTAACGTTATTCTTCTACAATTATATGTTTAGCTGTTACAATTTAGGCAAATTTGAGATCTATTAGCAGTACTGTAGTTGGATGAATAGGCTGAAAGATAAAATATTCTGAACTTGACCGCGCAAGATAGTTTTGTCATTGATTAGAAAAATCTCGGCAATTTTAAAATTCGTTTCTTGCCGTGCCCAAAATATCTTGATTCAATAAATTATCGAAGTAGGAGCTAAAACCGAGCTATTGCATGCAAATTTTCTTTGCCTGAATGTCGTAATTTCCCACTTAATTGAAGATTTCATAATACAAACAAGAAAATTTGAGAATCCTTTCAGAGCAAATCCAAATAGTTCAGCGATTTTTTTTCATTCGTGCCAATTTACTCAAAACAGTGATTATAAGCTAGTTTATTGAGAAAAAGGCTTTCACGTACAAACAGAAACCAAACATATTGACCTTCATATCCCCAATTAAAGCTAACAACAATCCAACAATTAAAAATCTTAAAGCGGTCTTAAAAGAAATCACCAGACTAATTTGGGCAACTAATCCTCAATCGTACAAATTTCTGAGATATTACAATATTTAATATTCCATTTAAAATCGATTAAAACGAACCAATAAGAAAACCAAAAACATAGGAAGTAATTATTATTAGTAATAGTTAGTAATCAACAATATTTCTTGTGTTTATCTGTCTCGAGAACTTCTGGTACTTAAATGAAAACAACGTGCAGACTAGGAAGGTACTATACATAATTATTTAGGAGCGTGTTTGACTGCAGTCGTAATCTTGTACAGCAACTAATTGACAATTAATGGTAAGGTACAATCAAGTATATTCATTAGTTTGAGTAAAGCAGCACAACCAAACAATTTACTACGGTAGGTTGTTGCAGGATTCTACAATGCACGTAATTAAGGTGAGGTGACACATAAATAACGTGCAAGACATACTAATGCTACGTGAGTGCAAGCACACATCTAAGTCATTTGCGCTTAATTAATATATGGTTCGCTGTTTTGCTTTATTCAAAGAAGGTTTAAATTGTATAAGAGTTTACAGCTCTTTAATGGGCTTCCGCTGCACAAATTCAAAAGATATATCTTTGAATGAATTTCTAAGACGCCACGCCACGGCGTGTTTATCAGAAAGCCGATTATTTTGCAATACATCTAAAGGTGTGGTGAAATCCTGAACGCGAAAAAAAAAACTCAGAATAAATTGTTCCAAATGCTAAGGCACCTGTATCAATCATTAGCCGGTTGGGCACAAACAAGAATCATATTTTTAGTTTATTTCTTCCGAAAGATCCTTCATGTAGGTGCCAACAAAATCACGTTAATTAGTCGTTAAAAAATAAACAATGAACAGAATTCATCCACTGCGTTTAAATGTGACTGCCAAAAATTTAGACGGCATTTCCTTAGCTAATCATCGGAGTCCACAATCTAATAACACCACGCGAAACTTTATACGATGAGTTTATTAATCCGGGAGGCGCACCTGTCCCAACTTAACCCACATCTAGAAATACCACGGCCGGGTCCTGCTATACATATAACGCGACATACTGGTGACAGGTGGATTGCAGTGGGTGGCATCCAACCTTCTGACAACATGGATTTATACTAGGCGAGTGCACGATTGTGGTTAGCTGACATAGCGACATTTATGTGATACACAACTATCGTGCAAAATTCAAAATGAAGGAAAAGCTCGCAAGCGAATGGAATATTTTATGAAGCAATAAGTTCGTGTTATACTTTCCATTTAATATGAGACGGAGGATTTGTCCTATTTATTATAGTTTCAATGTTAGATTGAAAAGCAGTTCGTGGAAATAAACGGTTTGAATTCCTTCATTAATCTGTGGAAAACTACGAACTCTTTTTAAATATTGATAATATAATCGAATCGATTTCTGAATGCAACTCCTAAAACAAACGAGTTCAATAGAGAAAAGCAGTCAAACAATAAGGTAATCGAATAAAAGTGGATCGTTAAAGAGCAAACAGAAAATAATAAATGGGCCATATGGGATATGTGACTTAGCCAACGAACCACGTAATCGTTTTATTTGCATTCTAAAATGAAACCCTACTATTTATAAATTTTATATGAACTTGCAGCAGAAACGTCCAACTAAATCACGCCTAATTTACAAAATACACGCCAGATTTAACTTGCGATTCTCTTGCATTGTAGAACAAATCTTAATAAAAACGCAAATACATGGAAAAATGTTGAGTCAGAGTTTTTATTTGCTAAACAAACTTCTGAAACTCTTTTATAAAAGGAAGAATGTTTTCTTTAGTTGTTTTAATCTCCTGATGCAAAATATAATTTTATTGAAGTCGTCCTGTTTTTCTTTTCTTCTAATTGCATGTGAATGAGGTGAAAAATAATAAAATCTAATCTGCATTCATGCTTTTACTGCATGCTATGTTACTAATATTTGAGCTAATTCTTCTTTTTCTCAGCCTGTAATGATTCTAAAGGGCCATCAGCAGACTGAAAACTAACATCAGAAACATCTTCAGACTTCATGGTGGAATAATGAAGATATTGCCACCATCTTACCTGAAGCTCAGTATTTGCTATTTGCACTGCAATAGAGCAGTAGACTGACACCCAAATCTTGGTTAGAAAAAGCTCAGCTGTGATCAAGATCCTTTTTGACAAACTTCAGATTAGTTTGTACCCAATTTGTGGGATGCCCAAGACAGCCAAAACCAACGTTTACTATGGTTCTTGCAGAACAGAAATCGAATACGTCAAAATGTCAATGATTTCCATGAAAAAGTCAATTCAGATTGATTGGTCGCAAACGTTTCGTTGACTCATCTTTGATGAACAATTTCATCGAGGATTTGAAAGGAAAACGCCGAGACAAAACTTTACGGTGTCTCATCCTATCCTCAATAAGGAAATTAGCAAGGGTGAATGCAACCTTATCATCAAGAGAAATCACTAAAAATTTAATAGCCGATAGAATTCTCGTGGTAACGGTTACATTATATCGCTGTGAGCAAATCGACAACCGAGAGATTATGATTTGATAATCGCAAAAAGAACTAAAACATAAATCTTGAAACTCTACAGCCTTTATTGCATTTCCATGGTGTTTCTGCTTAATCCATGATTGATGAACACAAAATCCGACGAAGAACGTGGAAGTCAAACTGATATTTGCTGTAGAACAAAACGGGACAAATTCCTCTAAATAGACTGAGATACCGCGAAATTTTAGCTTGAATGGTTAATCATTTTGGGAGGAATCCGAGGAATGGGAGAATTCTTACATTAACTAACTGACCAAACTGTACTATAGGTTCGACATTCCGCCAGAGGGCCAAACTGGCCAAAAACAAGAATTCTCCTCCAGAAAGGGAAAATATAAGCATTTATTGGATAAATTTGGTCAAAAAGTTTGATACTCTGTCTTTAAGTCACAGATATTTCAACGTCAGACAGTTTAAGAGACTTTGGAAGTCAGATTTCACTCCGTATTTAGTAGTATTGATTTCGAGTCCGCATGCCATAATCCAAACACTGCAAGGCTTCCAATATGATTATTTCTTTCTCGACGCTTTGATTCATAACACAGAAAGAAACTCAGAGTAATACTATTGTAGCAGAATGATTACGTTATCCGTGGAAACAGTATGCAACCATTCTCATAATTTTAATTGCGGTCTTTAATTTTTACCGAGGGGCCTTCTGATGAAAAACGGGCTTGAACAACCAATTTGTTTTCTATTTCCCCCATTCCCTCATCTATAATGATCTCTGGTGCTTCGCGGCAAAAATAACGATAAAACGTCAGAGATACTATCGCGGCAAAAAAAACCGGGGCACACTTCTGATGATGATACATCGATTCTCTCTTTTGCATCAGGCTTTAAGGTGAATTTGTCAGTTCAATTAATAAGGTAATTACTTACATAATAGTTTTACTTAAACTAAGAGACAGATTTACCAAGGGTAATTTTAAAACCTGTGTGGTGCCCCGGTTTTATTTGCCGGAGCTGTACAATTCCAACTGATGACACAATAAATCTTGTATATCCTTCCCAAAAGTCCTCAGGATTTAATAGCCAAGATTCTGGGCGCCTCTGATTCCTGCAAGTTGTGAAGAATCTCAAACCAAAATCCAGTTCTGGATTAAGACAACTGGGCTCCATATGATATGATATGCTCTGATGTGCATGTGCACTGTAAAACACAAATTTGACAAGTGCCTTTTGTCTTTTCCATTTTCATTTCCTCCACATAATAATAATAGCAATACTAAAGACTTTTCTAAGCTCAAATGCAGCACTCAATTTCGGAATGGTCTTTTTCTTTTCTTTTCCGAAACCAGCACAATTCAGTGTCAATCATCAAAATTCCCGATATTATTTGAATTGTAACTAAAGTTTAAATGTTATTTAGAATAAAATTGGAAGAAACAAAACAGTAGCAGTGTTCAATTTCAATTACTGCTTTTTTTTTTATTCAAAAACTTTGCAAACGACACAAATGCGGTTTGTTTTTGTCTCGGACCTTGAATTCTTTCCAAGTTCAACAATACATATTTTTTCCTTCTATCCTCAAGTACATGTTGCGTACAATAATTGAAATTTAATAATTGGAGTTGGAACAAGTTTATTTCTCACGCGTTCGAGGGAAAAACTCGAAAAAACTTTTCTCCAGCTTGCTTTTAGAAGAACGACGAAATAGCTCCATATTACGTAGTTATGTAGCAAAGTTTCAGTAAACATTCTGAAAGAAAAACAGAATAAATTCCTTTCTACGGAGCATAAATGTCGCCAATATTGTCAAGCAATGCGGCAACCTAACTGCAATAAAAACTTGAATCAATAAAGTTTCAATCCCATATAAGCTTATCATAACAAATCAAGCGCGACACAGCTTAATTGGAACCTAGGACGAAAACAACACCTTATTGCCCCGAATAAACGAGCGTTGCCGGTCTGATTTATAATAATTGCAAGCGTAAAAACTGCATCTTATAACGTGGGTTTTGAACACGACGATGTAAATTAAAACCGAGCTTAGCAATAATCGATTTGTAGTCGGCCAAAGCATTTTTAATTAAAGCTGGAGCGAAGTTTCAGAAAAGCACTCTCTCTCGATGGATTTAGATTACCTGTAAATTCTAGCGAGCCAATAAACAGGATTACAAATTTTCGCAAATGCAATTAACCGTATTAGCTCTCTCTGCGTTGTTGCTTAATACTAATCTCATTATAAAAGATATTCCCATTTGTAAATATTTTTATAATAAATCCTACAAAAATTACACTTTTTATAAGGAACACCATCATGTTGAAGACATATTTAATTTAGTCAAACACTCATTATTTCGAAATTAAAAAAAACATTTACACTAAAAAGTTAATTTAGTTAAAACACCGTAAAATTACTTTAATGAGAAGACGTTTGCGTCAGCTTAGCAAAAATGTTTCAAAATTTATTTGAAGAACGGTAGATATAATAATAACTATGCAAAAAAGGATTAAGAGATGTACGTATTCATTTTTATTTCCAGAATTACAATATTCTTTTACGATAATTATAAAACGTAATCGTAAAAACAAATTAAAGCAACCGCAATGCACGTGAATTTTTGAAACTGAGCAATTTAAATTGTTGAAAAGCCCATTCCGCAGGATATATATGTACGGCGTTCTGTGAAATAGTTTTAAGTAATAAGAGAATTAATAGCGATAGGAAGAAGGCCTTTGAAACGGATTTAAACGGGCAAAAGCAGGGTCTCTCCCGAAATAAGAGCTTTAATTGGAGTAAACACACCCTACCTGAATCGGTCATTATAGAATCATTCCGCTGCGTAGGTAATGTACTACATTCATGCATATGAAACAGTTTCAGAGAAGCGATCAGCAAACGCGCCAGCATCGGCAGAGCTGCCGCCGCCACCACACTCCTCCTTCAGAAAGCAAATATCGCGTGGTGGATAAGATTCAATTAGGGCGAGACTAATTGGGCCGCGGTGGCTGCCGCAGCTTGCAGAAATAATTTGAATATAAGCAACATTTAATGTGAAGATATTTGCTTTTGTAATAAAGTGACTCTTATGAAAGTAGCGCCGTAGTGGTGTGGTTGGTAGCGGTGGTGGTGTCGGTGGCGGAGAGAGAGAAAACGTGGGGGCGGTGGTTCGGGAAAACAGCTCGAAATTTATATCACGATTATGGTTTCGGGTTCTCGCTTATATTGCACCCTGGCCCGACAGTTCATATTCATAAACATAGTTGCTTATATTAACTTAATTATGCGAGTTCGGCGGGTCGCTGCTATAACACTTGGGTCTTACAAGGCAACACTAGATATAACGACTAACCCGTAACGCGATTCCTCTAACCAAGCGCAATAATGGTCAACTACAACCTCATCAAGTTTAATATAATACGACCTTGTTACGTGTTCGCGAAAATGCCTCGCTTTTCACCTCAATAGGCGCTACGGACTCATAAAATCAATCATATATAACGGGTAAAACCCCTTTTCTGTACTTTCAATTGCAGTATATTACTAATAACACTGAAAATATATTTATTTCTAAAGAAAGTCCATTGCAAGGCTAAAGTGGCAACATAAAAGGCATAGTTATTGTGCTAAAGTAAGAAAAATGCGTTTCACGGCGTTTCGATATTTCTTTTTAGCTTCTTTAATAAAAAAAACTAACTTGAAAAAAATTAAAACTTGAACAGTGGAATAAAATATTTATTGCCCACGTTAAAGTTAATATTATACACCATAATTCATTTTTTCGCATTATAAACAAATGTTTGTTTTAAATGAAAAAAAAATAATTTAGTTTTCTTTTCTTATATAAAGAAGTGTTGAAATTTATATTACACAAAGATATAAAAACGAAATTAAAACATAAATTAAAAAATCGTACAAGTAAAAAAAACGTCTGTTTAAGAAAAAAAAACTAATAAAGCAAATTGAGATTTTTCCCCAAATAAAATAGAGCAGCCAAAAAATATTTTACCGTCTTTAACCGATAAGCAGTCACCATGCTCAATTTTCCATAAAATTATTCAACCTCGATGACTAAGTCTAAAGAAAATTTTAATTTTTAAAAAACTTTCTCCTTCATAATGTTTTTTAGATCATAAAACGCTCATCAATTTTAATATATGAACATTTGAAAATCGCCTATAAAAGTGAAACGACCCGTAAACATTTTCCCAAGCATTAAAAAGGAAAAACAATGAAAAACATAATAGGAACAGTCGGACGGGCGCCGTCTGGGGACAGACATCAAGGTTAAGGCAGACGCGCAAGAAATGCTGTAAGGCCGACTAGTGCAAAAGCTGACATAACACTTGCAGACTGGAATGCGGCCCAATTAAACGAGGCATCCGGTAGACCACAACAGCTGGAGGAAGTCGCAGACGCACTACGCCGGTGAAACTGAACAATGCCGTGCATAAAATTAGCAGCACGTACAATACTTCGAAAATAACGCTGTTAGCTCAACGATCTGGAACGAAAAGAATAAGTGGGGCTTTTTTCCAAATAGAGGTGAGAGAAGCTTTTTATATTATTGGTGGTTAGAAAATTTTATACTTTTACTTATACTTTTTTTTTTAATTAGACGAATTAAACAAGTTTCCACCCAAAAAGGATTGCCGTGTTGGTGTTACTGCCCTTTGCACGAAACAATCTCCAAGTTAATACCCCGACAAAGACGCACGGCAATGAGCAGGACTTAAGGTGTTGTTCGACGCCAAGGAATTCCGCCGACTCGGCGAAGGAACGTGCTAGGGTTGCTGAGTACCATGGGGACACATTAAACGGGGCGTTCTTGCTCACATATAAAGAATTTAAGAAATAACATGAAGTAGAAGTTTCCTAAATGGAACGAAAACACAATGCAGCGTGAGATAGAAAGTTGCGAAATTGAACGCATAAAACGGAATAAAAGATGAACACCGGAAATGAGAATATCAAATATTGAATACGAGAACGGAATCTGCGTTTGGGCAACGATCAAGAAAATAAACTATCCTGCTGGTCGAGCCTTTTTTTATTTCACTTTTTCTCTTTAATGTTTTCGTAAGAAAAATTCAAAGAAATTGGGTTTCTGCAAAAAAAAGTTTAGAAAAGGAAAGGAGAAAACAATGAATACACAAACGCGACCTCTTTTAATTTGTACATTAACTTCACAGTAATATTAACAAGTGAAAACGACAACATAAAAACTGGACAAGGGAAACAGGCTTTGAATGCTGGCGAAGTCCGTGCAAGGTTCACTAGCGAACAATAGAGTTAATTCAGAAACGAGAGAATAGAGAAAGAAATCCAATTAAACGCGAGCTCTGTCTGGCGAACGGACAGGTTTGGCAGAGGACTCTTTAAACGTGGGACGCGAGACATGCACAACTGATTGGAATACAAAACACCCGTGCATGCCTAGGTGTTCTACACGGTCATATTTTTAATCTTCATCGCTGCAGTGCGCAATGCTAGAGTCACTGTCTGGTCCCCAGATGACTCACAATTAAGGCATCCATAAATCAAGTGCCATTTTAGCAAGTAAAATTAAAAATTCCTTCATAAGTCATCGTAAGTAGAAAACGCGCGCGTAACAGAAAATTGCAGTTAGCTATACAGCGATGTCGCATCGCCTAGCCAACTCCACCAAATCTAATTGCCATTCCAGCTTCGCACGGACTTCTGTTGAGACTATAAGTCTTAATTTAAAGACGTAATAGTGGAGGACGTGTAATCAGATATTCGCGGCACGGCCCACCCCTCCAGCTAATTACGACGAGTCTCGGCTAATTCTTTCTATGTTATTGAGCTTGGCACGACGCCTATTACTTTACATAAGAATCACAGTTAATTGACGGAATGCGGCATTGATCCCCCTTATTTACTCGATTAACATACAAACACAATCGCTCCCATAATTGCGCCGCTCTAGTTCTGTTGCCAAGTTTGCTGTTATACGAGAAATGCTCAATTAACCGAACTTGCACAAAATGTCAACCCCCCCCAACTTGATCTATGTACTACACCAACAACTACAACATTAAATAACTTCGACGCAGAACACTGGGTAATATAGGTGGTACCCGTTGTTACACCCAGCTATGCATTATGTTAAAACAATCCAGCCAACTGGAATATAATAAAGAGCTAAGTAACTATACGGACGCCGCCTTCGCAAATTTCAGGGTTGTATGAATTTAATGTGGTGTATTCTCTCTCTGCCTTTATTATTCAGTCCATACAATGACCTGACGCATAATGTACATAATTTGTCAATGGACGAACGAGAAAGGTGTTCTTAATAGTTTCGATAATGGTCCCAAATTATCCGACTCTCTCTTTCTCGCTCTCTCTAACGGTTTTTTCGGATTGATTATACAAATATTTCATTTTAATTATGTGGAATCGGAAACACAGTTTAATAGAAATACACCATTAAGATAATTTACAGTACTTACCAAGCCGCCTATTATTTAATCATTTAAGGTAAATAGAGAATTTACAATTAACGATTTGTATGCTAGATTGCCACACCTTCCCTCCTATCAGGAAACAATCTTTAGGGGAAAGAAGGGATGTCTGGGATGGTTTAGCCTTGATACGCTTGGAGATACGATCTCGTCGATATTCAGTAAGAATTCAAATTTGGCGTCGCGTTTTAAATAGTACTATCAACTTGTGCCATTGCCAAACGCCAAGTATCCCAAAGCAAAATCGATCCTAACATTTCTCCTTTTGAAAATCTTATTCGTTTACAATGCAAGACAACTTGGTTCAAAGCAAAGATCTGTTTGATCTGTCTCAAATCTGGCATTTTACATTCTGATTCCTTCTCGGTTGCTTTGGTACACTTATTTTTTCTTGAATCGTTTTGTTGGTGAAATGTATCGTTTGTTAACCGAAGTATTGTAGTAGCATTGCACCATTTAGCCGATTAATTAGCTCAGTAGTCTGTACAGATTTTCGTTCTCAGAATTTTGTAATTTTGTTTTCCTTAGGTGTCTAGGCAGAATAAGTAGTTTGGCAGCCACGAGGACCTTAACTCGCTGTAAGAAGATTTTTTTGTACATACTGATCTGGTTACAAAGTTAGATTGTGAGCTAGCGTCTAGGATGCTAGTTTATTGTAATACGCAGTAAACAGCTTAGGTTATCCATCTTGAGAACTTTTGAGCCTACATAGACAGTAGGGTGACAATATTTTTCCGACTTTTTTTTCTTTTAAAGCTCACACGAAGAAATGTTAATTTGATGCATTTGAAGAGTTCTCTCCAAGTATCAACTCGTTAAAAAATTTTTGAGAGGTCGCTCAAGAATTTTAAAAGAAGTTTCAAAAAACAAAAGAAATCAATTTTTCTTTTTTTAGTTCTTCAGTTTCTCACTAATTCAATCTTTCCTATGTAGGTTGTAGAGAAACATACTAAAATTTGAAGTCAAAATATTAATATTTAAAGGTTGCTCAATAATATTAAAAATAAAGTTTAAAGAACTTTTAATGGTTTTGAGCGACCTTTATATATTGATATTAATTGTAACTATTTGTCTTTTATCATAGTTTCCAATTTCAATAATGCTCATGATTAAAATTAATTAATTAATTTTTAAAATTATTGAGTGACCTCTAGATATTAATATTTTGACTTCAAATTTTAGTATGTTTCTTTACAACCTACATAGAAAAGATTGAATTAGTGAGAAACTCAAGAACTAAAAAAAGAAAAATTGATTTCTTTTGTTTTTTGAAACTTTTAAAATTCTTGAGCAACCTCTCAAAAATTTTTAAACGAGTTGATACTTGGAGAGAACTCTTCAAATGCATCAAATTAACATTTTTTCGTGTGAGCTTTAAAAGAAAAAAAAGTCGGAAAAATATTGTCACCCTAATAGACATAATATAAATTTCTTTCAATTTTACTTTACGGAAATCTACTTTCCCCTTTACATTCTCTCAACTGTTTGCCTTCGATTTTCATGTCATAATAGTGAAAATGATTGCTTTCACCTTGATGATTCTCAAACAGAACAAAAATGTTTCAATTCTGCTTTAGAATCTTAGCTAAATTCTACGACCGAGATGGTAAAAAGGTAATCCGTCAACAGTACTGTTCCGAAATGCATTTACACTACTAAGGAAAACAAAAGGGAAGCGAATGCAAAAATAGCGAATTAACTGGAAAGTTGCGTCGCGTCGTTCGATTACAGGCACTCAAACAAGTAAGCAATCAAAGTTAACCGCCCAGCAAAGCTGGCCGGACTGTTGTACGAATTAAATCTCCTCTTCAGTGATAATTTTGATTGTGGAGACGAAAGCGTAAATGAACCAATGGATTAGTTCGGCGTTCGCAACTGGTCCGGTCTCCGAGGCCTAGTGCAGTTTCGAACGGTTGCACAAGACGGTTGTTTCGAGAGTTCGACGTCCTACATAACCAACAGTTTTGAACGCTAAGTGTAAAAACAAGCTCTCACTGAACTCGCCGTGGCTCGACTAAACTCCTCAATTCACTGAGTCTCGAGTCTTGTATCATTCACCTTGCCATTCAAGCTTATCTGAACTGATCTTGCAATAATTTCCGACTTTCATTTAGTAAGTTCTCTTTTCGAATAGGAACGTAAAAACCTAGCCCCGGCGAGTCAATACATCGTTGGGCATGTTAAGGATCGCTACAGGAACTTAGAACTACTTTCAGCAGAGGAAAGAAAACAAAAAAAATAAGATGCAAAGAAAGTTCTGCATACTCGAAATTTCAGCGGTGCCTAAATTGAAATATAGGTAAGCAGATAACATGTTTGAATACATCCAAACAGACAAACCTTTTTAGAACAGTACAAGCAAAGCTTGCCAACTAATCTTCTCGAAATTACCCTTAAAGTCAACTGACGGATAATACGGGTTACTGCGGCATCGCAAGCCGGAATAAGGGCCTAAGGATGCATATTAGCCAATAAAATTGAATCAAATTGATTCAGGCAATTGAATCAAATTGATTCAGACACACAAATGTGCAGATTTTGAACTCCGGTAGTCAAATTCTTAGCGGTAGGAGTTGAAAATTAGTTGAGAGATAGTGGGCGTGGATATTGATAACTCTAGAGCTGAAAAGGATTTTAGCATAGACCAAATGGACCTCTTTGAATTTTTACCTGCATATGGCCAAGTTTCAGCTTTAAAATTGAATATTACACAGCTCACAAGTGTGCTAAGTCTCGTTATTTTCTTATGCTAAAAATACTTGGCTTGTAGTAAGTATATCAGCAAGACACAGACCAAAAAGATGGGAATCGTGGTCTAGGTTTTGTCACAATTTCTACATCAAGTCAAAACTGATATAATTATTGGATTTCACATCAAGAGTCTTGATTTCGCCTTATGCTAGAAGAAACCTAACAAAGATACCCTTGAGTCTGCAACATCGATAGGGATACATATCTGGAATTTTAAAAATTAACTTGAATTTCATCTTTCCAGAGCTTATTGCAAGATTGATGAATGAACTTCTAAAGGCAAATATTAAAAAACTGTTTAGTTTGATTCATATTTTAATTTTGATTAAAAGTGGATAATAAAACGCTCTAACATAGGAAAACAATAAGAACCAAGACCAAAATCGACAACATTATTGTTGACCTGTCCAGTCTTGGTGTCATCCTGCTTTTTGAGATGACACCAAGACGAGAATTTCAGAATTTCTTTCTTGCTTATTTTCCGGAATATGCATGGTGTTTACTGCAGGCAAGTTACCCCCCACAAGTATTGATTGGTAAGTCTCAATACAACAAAAATATTCCAGAAGTATAATGAGTTTCTAGCTTGAAAATGACCATAACAAACAAACTTATTCCTATAAATTCCAGGATGAAATAGACATTATCGTTTGAACAAATAGTTATATCTCATATTTCCGTTCCTGTTCCCAAAACACACAAAATTATTTTAGAGATTTATTTTAAAGCGTGTCAAAAGTCCAAATTATTTGAACCAGTGAATCGTTTAATGCTTACAGGAAAAGGGGGAAAGTGGAAGAGATTTATATGTACTTACACCTAAAAGTATACACGAAAACGAAATGACCTTCTTCAGAATAAAAGAACAAAGGATACGAAAAAAAAAAAATATAAAAACGCGACTGCGCTAATAATTTTTCTTCGGAGAGTATTGGCCTAAAACAATTAACCATTAATTGTGCACAAAGCACAACAAAGAGGGCATGCATTATTCAAAATCAAATTGTAGGTGCCTCGATAACGCTCACTGAATCGTCTTTCATTATTACATGAAGTAATAATTCCTTTGTCGTTTTAATACATAACTAACTAAGCGTGCTCAACAGTAATAGTCGTAAATGGTGTTATCTGAAGTATCTCTAACCATAATTGTCTACAACGATAATATAACGTTAACGTTAATATAAACAAAAGCACATAAAACAATCTACTCGTTTCTTCTTTAATTAATAACCAACGTAAGAAGGGGGTAGTATTTTCTCTTTTATTTCCTTTTTAATTGCACTGTTTGTTACAGTAAAAAATTATTAAGTTTATTATTACTGGTATTATGGACTTCAGTCCCATTTATTAAATAGTAATTAAGGAGAAAATAAAAATCAATCACTCGAGTTATCTGAAACTTTTCCCGCACATAAAACCCGCAATGGAATTACAAGGAACGAATAAAATACTGGAAGTTATCGAATCAAAGTTAGATGTTAACCGGTGGTCCATAAGTTTTCAGGCGAGACAAATAACTATCTAGAATCGAGATCTTCAATAATCGATGTTGGAGAGAAGTTGGGTACCCGACTAGACGTTATATGCGGTGAACTATATTGGCTACGGCCACTCTGAATTCAGGATGCCTCGATCAGATTTGAAGCCGGTCAAGTGTTATAATATCCTCAAATAATAGCACGAAGAAAACGTCAGGGGGCTTCCCGGAGAAATGAGCAACACAACAACAAATCGATCAGCAGACAAAACAGTGTAACTTACGTATTCATCGATCAACCAATCGGACAACAAAATAATATTTAATTAACAGTCGTGCAGAACTATTAAAATATTACAAGTACTGAAATAGAAAGCATCCCAAAGAGGGGGAGACACATTTAGATTTCCTTCCACGCTATATTTTATGCAATGATATATGTGGATTCAACGAACAGAGAAAGACACTGACGAATAGACATCGAGGTCAATGATGGGAACAGCTGTTTTGTTACATCTCCGCGCTTTCAGAACTTGTATGCTTTGCATTTGATTAATGCTTTTCCCAATATATAGAGATCTCGCACACAATACATCTTCCCTGCTCCATCAAACACATACGCATACAAAATGTCGAAGCGTACAAGGAACGTTCAAATTCGCTCGCAACAGAGCCCCTCTTTCAGTTATGAACAAAGTTTTCAAAGTGAAATTGCAATATTACAAAACGAAGCATCAGACTCGAGTGAAAAATAACCAATAGTACGTGCACACATCTAACCTTTCGCCGAGCCGGCACGGTGCCCGTGCATTTCCATAAGTTTACAGGGTTAGCGCATTGCAGGCCTTTTCGTCAGTAACGATATGTTGAACTATTCCAAAAGTTTCTTAATACGTATCATAATAACGTCTAAAGCTTTTTTGATGTAAATTGCCAAAAGAAATAGCTAACCGTCTCGAACATGTAGCTGTCATATTTTCATTCTAAAAATGGCAACGTCAGCTGTAATCAAATCCCTTGATGATTTTACAGCTGCCATGGTTGACGGGTTTAAACGAGAAGGGCTCTATCCTGTCATCACTAACGCAATCCGATTCTGTAACCGCTTAATTATTTATGTAATTTAAGGGTTCAGGACGTAATTACGACGTAGTTGGTGGTGCAATTGCACAAGCACGTAAAGCCATTCGGGGGCATTTCGGTTGATCCACGAACTACACAAAAGGGGGAAAGATGCTAAAAGCACTGTAAGGAAGAACCTTTCTGTTACGACTCAATACTGGGATAATGCAATTTGATTCCTGCTACACATGTCTGAAAGGAAGCCAGGAGGTACGAGCGACCACACTCATTTGACGTTACCTTTGTAAGTAGCTACAAAAGCATCATACATTATGGAGAAAACGCTTAGGAATATCTGAAGGAGGAAGACAGGTATTATCTATTTTATGTACAGGCTTTTCGAGAGATTGGATAAGTACCCCGTACATCAACCTGCCTTATCTGTTCCGATAGAGGCACCACCCTAAACCCGCGCCCCTGTGCGTAGGAAGACCTCTCCACTTCAACAACTATAAAGTAGCTACTGCAAGATATAGAAGAATATCGAATTTGTACCCAAGGGTGTTTGTTTTATATACCTACTACATACTTACTTTTTTTTTCTGTTAGACCCGAATTACTTTTCCTTTCCTTTATTACAAGATTTTCACATTATTCCTAAAACATTTTTCCCCGTAAGAAATAACGAAATCTTTCCACGGAAAAACAAAGTTACAAAAGAAATTTCCGGAGAATCGCTGTTAAATAATTAAATACTGCAAACCCTAAAGGTCTCGCTCGTCAGTTGTCAGCTCTGGAAAATTTCAAAATTAATAGTAAAGTTTCAATGTATATTTTTAACTGCAAACTTTCAATGAGAAGAAGAAATGCGAAGTCCAAACAAACCCGGATCAGGCGATCGATGAGTTAGCATGTCCGGGAGCAATGGTATATATGGGGTCGGAGGCGACAGCGACGGCAGGCGTCTAGACTCGTGGACGCCAGGGCGGAGCACCTCAGCGCAACCACTGTGCCACTAGGTCATAATATCGCAAGTCCCCGCCTACGAAAATATGATAACATTAATTAATTAAACGGCTCCATCAATTGGCTTCACTTTTCGGATAATTATGCGATAAAATTACGTATTCGATAACTTTCCGGCGAGCGCTTCACGGTAATTAAACCTCTGCGTGAGCACGAGAGATGCGAAGATTTCGTTAGGGCTTGTGGAGGTCAAAAGGGGGTAAAGAAGGTCAGGTGAGCACACAAGTTTACCGCTCTAATATATCCTTATCCTGACCGTACCCGCGCTTTGAACTCGTTAATGCGAATATATGGAAGGATCAACGGATACCTAAACATCACGTTCGTTTATATATATATATATATATATATATAAATATATATGTTATATGTTGGAGGAAAAAAATCAAAACTGAAGGATATAAATTTCGAGGCTCGAGTTATTGCGCGAATTCCGTAGGCAAATGTAATGAAATCTCTGTCGGTAACACTGGAAATCTGAAAAGAACTCGAGGAAAAATATTGAAACAGATATGGATCAACGAGAAAAAACGAAAATTGAAGATAAATAACATTAGGCATCGATAGGTGTTCTGTGTGTAATGAAAAAAATTTCCAGTAGTAAAAACAGAATGAGTCAAGATATTGAAAATCCTTGTAGAAAGAAAAATTACTGAAAATACAAATACCCGGACTAAATGGCGATGGCGCTACCGGAGAATAGGACGTATGGCGTCATTGTTCCGGGGGATTGCGTGCAACAGTGACGGCGCCATGCGGTCCGGGAAGATAACAGAGAGACGCCCGTTCGCAATTTCAACAAATTAAAGTTTTCCGCGAGCGAACTCGGGCTAGAAGTCGTGACTGGGCACGCAACACCGCAACGGCCTAACGATATCGAGTCTGGGTAGAAAAGCGCACGGTATTATGTCTGCCGGCTACAAAATGCAAGGGAAGTCGGAGCAAATATGCATTTCTTTGTGTACGACAAATATTTGATGAAAGGTTTTTGGTAAGACGCAATCCTCGAGGGTTTATTCTATATGAAATATTAAAGAGGACATTGTGGGGATAACTTGCAATAATTGCGGTTCATTCGTCACTCTAGAGTTTTGTAATTATTAACGTGTATGCAAATACGTGCTAAACATCCTCGGGCAAGTCGAGCGTATTGTTAGCGTCGGGGGATTGTACTTTCCGGGAAGACTTAACGTTCACCTAAGGCTAGAGCTAAAAATAAACTTAATAAATGGTCACAACCATAAGTGCGGTTATGCATGTATGTGTGTATTACCGCAAATTAACTCTTTGTTCTCTCTGTAGTAACACTAAGAATTTGTACAACGAGTGATGATTGTCAATTCTCATACACGACGGTGAAATTACGTCGTATGGGCAAATGGTATTCGATAAACAAAAGTGCTAGGCAGAAAAACAGAAACGGTAACCGTGTCTTCCTCTCCGCGTTCATAAAACTAATTCAACAAACAAAATCCCATTTTGTTTTATTTAGGAAGGTGCGAAAATAACGACGCACAGTCACGCCAAAACGGCACAGCACGTAAAACGTAAAAATAAACCAACCCGTTTAGAAATGCGTGGGAATGTAATTGTTTCGCAAAAAAAAAACTTGGAAATTCGCTTTTCGGTCTATCTCACGTAAAAATGCACAAAAACCTGAACCAACATCCGTCAATCACACACCACCTTTGAGGTTACTTATTACCATGACTATTATAAGACGGACAGTTCGCGAAACATTTTGTTTCTCTAGAAATTCATGTTTAAGTTTCTATTTCCAGGAAACTAAGTTTCGGTCGGGTAACCTGGGTAGATACGGGTATAAAACCTCGCTCGCGAACGTCAAAGGACCCCAATATAAAAGGATGGATTTCAACAACCCGCCTGGGTCAACGAAATGTCCAGTTGAATCAATGTCACTTCGTCGATACCAAAAGTATTGAAGTACAAAATGATATGTACTACTGATAAGTTTGCTAGAATAAGAAATGTCCTTTTCGAAACGATTTAATTGAATTAGTTATAATCATTATTCTCGTGTTACTTGAAAATAAGGTATCGAGACATTGTGTGTTTTTGCTTTGGCAGTTAATTAACTTAAATTGAGATTCGATCAAAACTATTTCCCGTTTGCTATTATATTTTCCTGAAAATTAAAGTGTTAGTGACGTTCAAATTGGTGAAAGCATCCTGTACTTTCTAATAATGAGTAGGTATAATCCGCAGGACTTTATTATTATCCTCTTTATGGACAAAAAGGAAAAAAGACACTTTGATAGGGGGAAATCTGACGATAATAAAATTTATAAAGCGCAATAGAGATATAAATTATAATAAGGAGCGGTTCCACATTTAACATAATCATGAATAATAAAGATTCAATTACATCCCTTTAATAAATTATTGCGAGGGCGTTTGCGCTGAACATTTACGAGCATTTTATTGTCGGTCAGGTCAGCCGTGCATCATGATAGTGTTCTACCGGCCGGAGGAGCCGTAAGAGATGGGCCAAGTCTTACCGCAAATTTGACATTCACTGCACCACAAATTATTTATAGTTATTACAGCAAATATGCCGTGAAACACGGAGCAGCCCCCGAATGTTTGTCGATCGTGGTGGTGTATGTGCGCCGGCAACGTTTGCTCTGTGTATGAAATTGAATTGATATGTCGGCGCAATGTTGCCGGGCAATAAACGGCGATCTTGATGATCGTAAAGTGTGTGCAATAAAACTCGACCCGCACACATACCTAACACACACAAAGCTCGCAAGGAGGGGTTTACTGCAAGTAAACCTAATCCTAGATGCGACTAGTATTTGTATGCGCTTTGAGTAACATACAATGCATTTTGTGTAAAGCATGTCGCATTACATTTTCTTTCGCCGTTCTTAACATTTTCTTTCGAGGACAGTGGAGAAGTTTTCACGCCAAAGCTTTCAAAGTAAAAGTTTTAAATCCATATTATAAGAAAGTCTACGAACAGAAATTTAATTTACTCACAGCAACGACAAATGGGGAACACAACAAAGTAATCCTTACTTGGTCTGCGTTTTTCAAAGCGTTATAATGTTTGAATTTAAATTCAGAATCTGAAAATCTAAACCAAATAAACTTTAAATGCATACTTAGTGGTAGTGAGGAGACTTTTGGGCATTTCTGTATCTGTAAACTTTCATCATCGATTTATGTCATTCGACATTTCAAGTTGTAATTCCACAATGGTTAGATTTTAGATTGAGACTAATAATTAACTTTGAGTTCAGTTTGGATCAGTCTCAATTTGAAATTAATTGGTCCCAATTTGAAGTTGAAAATGTACAGTTTGTATTTATTCAACAACATGAACTTGAACCTCTATCAAAATTGATCCACTAGACTCGACTTCTTTGATACGATTGTCACACTGATGTTAGTGTCTAATAAATGAGAAGTCTAAAAATAGCATCTGCGTTTTTGGAATATCGAGAAGACAAGATTCAGGTTCTTGATAGTAAACAGAATCCTATCAAAATCAATACCTGCACTTCGTGCTTCCCAGTCATCTTCACACGCAATAGCACTGAATTCTATTTACAGATCTTTTTCTCTAATCTAATCAAAGCTAATCCAATAGTGTGTAGGGCACACATTTTAAATTTCTGTTGACAGTGAAGCATATCAGAGTCACAGTTTGACAATCATCGATTTTTTGAGCCTATTCCCAGTAGAAAATTATTGCTCGTTATTCCAAAGTCGCGAAACACACTTCAAGAATTGCACTGTTGCGTTTCTTCTCTACTTGGCAACACCGCTCTTTATTTGTACAAAGACTTTGTCGGTTTGAACAGCAATCAATGACTATGCGAAAGATTCAGTATATTATTCGTGAAGCATGATTTTGCCTTCAAGACAAAACGGTGATAAGCCCAATGCAAAATTATTTTCTGCCCAAAAATTTGATCCTGGTATACATTCACATAAACTACTCAAACTTGATTCCACGTCGCCTCATTTATTGTAATCAAAAAATAAAAATTGATGATGACATAGAAGAGATACTGAAAGTTCGTTTGTGATTATGCTAAATTGTCCTAGAATTAGAATACGAGCAAGATAAAAGTTTTATAATATCAAGTTCTACCTTAATTTAATTTCAATCAATTTTAGTAAAATCACTAATATGCAAGCTAATTTACTATCTGCTTAGTATATTTTTCGTTATTAATACCAACAGAAGGCTGTGAATATTTTTAGTACACACAAAAGAAATAAATTGAATGGTTAATACTTCATGCGCCCACACGAAAAGTCCCAGCTGCCATTGTTCATCATTTTTGATTAACACAATTGCAAAGAGATTAAGTATGATTTATATGCAATTTAATCAAAGACGCCGTAGGCGTAATCTCCGCTTGCAGTTTACTAGCCATTTCAGAGGTGGGATTCATTCGTGTACTACATTCTAAAATCCACCAAGACAATCGCCTTCTAAATTGGAGGAGGAAGTGTGTACAACATAGAACAATCTCAGTCTCAATAGCTTTGCCGGCAGACAAGACCCCATTATGACCGGGATATTAAACTTGCAAGCATCTATTGAACAACAATCTTCGGTTTGGTAGACGTGCGCGATTCGATTATTATCGTTTATCATAATACAGTCGCTAGCTTGCGAACATGTTTGCTTAACCTCAACCTAAAGGATCTGTACATAATTCTCTCGTGCAACGTACTGTATCGCGGATCACGACTTCGCTGGCCGTTTGACAGCGACCTTGTTTGCATACCGGTCTCTGCAGAATCGCAACGTGTCCCACAACTTAAGGCCCTTAGCAACACGTTGTTTGCAGTGCTTACCAACGCATATGCAAGGGGGCCATTCTGGTGGCAGCGCCCGCATTAAAATAACTCCTAACTGAGCACGTACTTCGCGAATGCAAACACCCGAAAGCAATTTTGGTCACCATAAACAAGAGATACACTTATTGAATGCGAAAAATATGAACACACCCGAAGCCATACGTTCTGAAAAGAAAAACGAAAAAAGATTTTTTATTATACACAACCATCAAAAACGTCGACCGCGAATACTTTATAGTGCGTCCGCGGTGAATTGCAAATTTCCGCCATCCATAATTTTCTTTTCGCGCTTCTGAACTTACCGCGTTATTGGTAAACAATAATTTGATCGGGGAGACAAAACCCACCTGGAACAAAAAGAAAATACAATTAAAACCGCATTATTTCGATATAAAAATTAGAACGAAACATAAATATTTAGATTTTCCAAAATCTTTCGAGTTAAAATTCGTTTGGATTTCGAAAATCAAACATGAAGTTTATTAGGATTTTCGTAGTTAACAAAACTTGTTGATTGGTCGGATTAGAGTTTACATAAAAAACTTTTTAATTTTAATTACATCTCCGTATTAAATTAATTACCGGTAAAAATTAAATTCGAGGGTAGGCGATGCCGACAGTGATGAGGATAATTTGAACTCGCTCGCAAGCGCGCCGTATAAAAAAAGAGTTCAAAGAGATCCCTGACAACCACCACTTTTTAGGGAGCGTCAACAGCTAATCTAGAGATGATTTAGATTTGTGACACACACAAAAAAAATCTGACAAAATGAAACGGTTACGTAAAATTAAAATGAAAACGAGAAAGAGAGAGTTTTATTAACGAGACGTTCCTTCCAAGTGTTATGCAACGGCACGTTAAAATCTTTACAGATCGTTTAAAAGAAACCAGGCTGTTTTGACAAGAGCATAAATTAAGAACCGCCAGAAAAAGCTTAAAACATTCATCCAAACGTCAATTTATTCAAAACTCGTTTCGACAAAAAGGGGCCGCGAATATATTTGCAATTGCAATAACCGTATATCTTGGCCCCTGCGCGCTATACGCCCGGCGAACTGATCCCTGTGGGAATCAATCGTCTTACGTATATCGAACTCTACGTCCGATATGACTTATAAACGTGAGAGAACTCGGTTATACGTTCATGTAGTTCGATATTAGTTTCCAACTCGGAACGATTAATTTCTTGTCGCGTAGAATACGATTCAATAATGCCAAGCAACGCTTCTTTCTTACTTCTTATGTCGACATTTACTTAAAGGGTGACATTCGCCGCCGAGCACCGCCAGATACCCCTTTTCTTACTTCAAAAGCGAAGATAAATTTGTGCATCTGTATTCACATCGCGATACTGGAAGTTGCATGAAAAGTTCAAGAAACGAAATAACGCGACATTTGGACTCATTCAAACGACGAATGGCAATTTTTCAATGTAAATTCGGCCTGCATCCTGACATGCATAGATATATATATATCGGAGGTGCGTGCCCTTTTACACCGCCTCCATCAAATGAAAAGTTGCCCAGCGGCGTCATGTCAGTTTTAATTAAAGTTCGGCCCAAGTTTTCCACGAGTTTTGACGTTACGTTAAAATTGAAAAGCTTGTAGCCCGAGTTGAGGTTTCTTAAGTGTTGTTTTTTACGGTCTTCGTTCACGCCTTTTGATGCTGGTAAATCGATGAACAGAGGTGGTGGTGATGGTAGAGAGAGGTGAAGACGACTTGTTTGACTTATTTTCCCGTGGCGAGCCGGGAACGTTTTTCAAGCTAAACAGTGCTGTATTACAAAAGCTTTTACAGGGTATTTATGACTTGTCTTAGATAGCCGTAATACTATGCTGCACTCGAGCATGTATGACGTTCCTGCTTTGTGTAGTTAGTTTCGTTGTTGGTCACGATCTCATGAGTAACACCTTCATGCAATACACGCACGCTAATTAACAGCGTTAAATAAATTTCATTTCCTTTTGCCTGATACATAATGTACGAGTTTACATGGCTTGAAAACCTTTCGTTTCGAACACAGGATATATTTATGATTAATTAAATTTGGCAGGAAATACTAAAACATATAATTGATATTTGTTGAAATCAAGAAGACCTTGGGAAATTCGAACGGAAGAACAGTTTAATAAAAAAGGCAGTCAAAACTTCACCAGACATATTAATTAGAAAATCTATAAATTACATTATTAAAAAAAGAAGATAATTATGTAATTTCTACACAGGATAATTCCATGCCATTCCTTTCCACTTAAAGAACTCGATTTATCTACCACCTTGAAAAGCTTTTAAAATTACATATGACAGGTTTAAAAGTAATTAAGTGGGATCACGTTGGAAATTATGTAGATGAAATTCAAAAACACATCGAGCTTCACAAATCTCCATGTAACAGAGAATCGGAGGCAGCAAAGCTTCAAAACCAATTTCTATAAGCTTAGAGAATATAAAAACTCGACAAACAGAAAAATCGCGGGGGAAAAAAAGCAAAAGTGGACAACTCATGCTAGGCAAAACAGCCTTAAAGTGGGAGATGAAGACTTTTGATGAGCTTGCCATCCTCGTTTAATCTGAATATTGCCGTTAACTCGCTGCAGTAACAAAGAGGTATCACCTTGTTGTGATTATGCTCAAAATAAATTGGAATTGTTTTTAAGTAAACCAAACGCACCTTCAACTGAACTGGATCTGCATTCAGAGAAAATTGAACCAACAAGGAACTTGCTGCCTTCATGTCCTGTCTCCACACGGCTGTCGAAGAGAACAGCTATCGGCTTCGCCAAAAATCTAAGAAAGCAGATAGCTGCAGTAAAAATGGCTATTTCTAGTGAAATATAATCCAACAGCCTTCCCCTCAGGACATTTTCATAATGAATCCAAACGTACGATAGAACCAACAAATTATAGAATTAGCTTTGGAGTATCAGGGCGTGGAAGCCATCCAGACTTCTATCAAGGCAAATCTATAGGCAGAAAGTAACTGTAAAGCAACACAATTTAGTTGTGATAGTGAAGTAAAGTAAAATATACAAGACCAGTTTAGTACTGTCCAGGCTCACTTCGAACTGTTCTGCAGTTCAGACCATAGCAAAATAAGAGGCCACGTAAGAACAAATTAGATTTGAAAGAAACCAGGTGTCTAATTAAGAAAACTTTCCGTAGAATATTATAACTTTGGCTTACCTTAAGAATGCAATTTTGAATATAAGTTGTCAGTTAGTTTAGGAATTATCGAGCAACCCTTCTAGATAAGTTTTTGTTTTAAACGAAGGCCTGCACTGCCTGAAAGTTAGTTGATGCAATATACTAACAGGGTAGGTATTCCTGTTTCCCTATAAGTTATGGCGAACTCCAAATAATTAATACTATAGCTGGCGCTAACGCGGTATGACCGCCTTCGGCGGTCACTAGTCGGGTTCGCTTTTGTTTGCAGACGCGTCGTGCACAGTCCTCGAACACAACATCTCTGTCAAGAAAAAAAAACAAAATACATCTTCCTCGAGCCTTTCCCCCATTCCAACCGCCTACCAATGTTCCATCTCTATAGAATCTGCAGTTTTTGAGATGCGGGATGTATCTAACTACTACGGCCCGGACGGCGCCCTCGCACGGGTCCGACAAAAAACCGAACGCACTGCGACGCCGCCCGCCCAAGTCCCGTCTCTCCAGAACCGGCCGTTTCAGAGACGCATCAAGCGTTAGAAAAAATAAACCGAAAAAGATTTTCGTCGTTGCGACAACTGCCCCCGCTCCGCTCGCGACCTCGACCCGTCCGCACTTCCCTCTCGCCACCCCGCCGGAGGCGTAGAAGAAGGGGGAGCGAGTTCTCCGATCAACTATTAATATAAATGGACTTAAAATTATCAGGACGAGCGTGGAAATTATTGGTGGGCTAAAACTTGATACTTATATCTCAACAATTTACAAGAAAGGAAATAGAAAAGGAGCCAAACAGTTATAGAGGATTGAGTGTTACAAGCACATTAAGTAGATTATGGGGAAAAATTCTGCAAAAAGAATTAAGAGAAGAAGTGAACGACGCTATTAGTGAAGATCAAAATCAATAATTTATTTACATTACAACTGTTAGAAAAGAAAATCAGTAAAGGGGATGAAGTACATGTTACTTTTGTAGATCTTAAAAAAAGCGTACGATAACGTATCTAGAAATATGTTGTGGAGTGCACTGAGTGTGATAGGTACAACTAATCATACGATTAGGACTATTCAGGAGTTGTATGAAAACAATTTTGCATATGTAAAAAAAGGCCAATATATTTCGGAATCCATAAATATCACTCAAGGTCTCAGACAGGGATGCAGATTGTCTCCACTCCTATTCAATGCCTATGTTGAAGTAGCATTAAAGAATTGGAAACGTGCATGCCAGGGAATGGGTATTCCAATAAATGAATCTCGTTTGTTTGCGCTCAGTTTTGCTGATGACCAAGCAGTTCTAGCTCAAGATTCATTTGATATGGAATTTATGCTTAGAAGGTTATATACGGAATAACAAAAATGCGGACTAAAAGTTAGCTTTGAGAAAACTGAATACCTGGTTGTTAAGTCCGAAACGATTCAAAATCCTGATAAACGACGACACCAACGTAAAACAGATAGATAAGTTTACATATTTGGGAATTGTAATAGATAAAGGTTACAAAAAGCTCGAAAAGTTGTAGGTTCACTCAATTCCTTATGGTGGGATAAGAAAATTGGCAGGAAAAACAAAAAACGAATAGGACCGACAATGATTGAGACTGTGCTTCTATACGGAAATCAGGTATGGACAATCAAGGAAGAAGAAAAACGAAAACTGTTAGCTATAGAAATGGACTATGTTAGAAGGAGTGCCAGGGTATCCAGATTATAGAGAGTTAGAAAGGAAGAAATTAGAGACAGGATGATAGCTACTGAAACAGTTGCTCAAAGGTTAGAAAAAATGGTTTGGGCATTTACTCCGGATGGAAGACACAAGATGGCCGAAACGCCTATTTACATGGAAACCGGCAGGAAGAAACAAGAAAGGTCGTCCCCGTAAATTATGGAATGAAGAAATTAGATAAGCAATAAGAGAAAGCGACTTGGATGAAGACATGGCGTACGATAGAAGGGCATGGAGAATGAGGCTGGGAATGCGGCATTTAGCTGTATAATTGTAGTACTGTATATTTAAGAATGACATGTACATAATTAATCCGAAATATATATATATAAGTTTACATATTTGGGAATTGTAATAGATAAAGGTTACAAAAAGCTCGAAAAGTTGTAGGTTCACTCAATTCCTTATGGTGGGATAAGAAAATTGGCAGGAAAAACAAAAAACGAATAGGACCGACAATGATTGAGACTGTGCTTCTATACGGAAATCAGGTATGGACAATCAAGGAAGAAGAAAAACGAAAACTGTTAGCTATAGAAATATAAATATATATAAATATATATATATATAACTTCCTTAGCTGGAATCTTCTGATTAAGTAACCTATGGGCATTGAGTTAGGCGACGGGGATGGGATTTACGCATTTTCCATCGACACAAAAGTATTATTAAGAATTATAGGTAAACATAATTCTCTAGTTTTGTTTTCCGAATATTACGTAATGTTCTCTAACAACGGCGTTCATTGATAAATTATTATAAACAAAACAAAAACTACCTAATGTTTAAATAATTAAAAGTAACGTAAACAAATATTTCATACTTTTTGCCTTTAATCCATTTTTAGAATCTGTTATTAAATTAAAATCCCAAAATAAAAAGAGCAACGATGCTTTGGAATTGGGCAAAAACGTAATAACAAACTTTTTCAACTGATGAGTCAGAGAGTGCTACGATTAAAGTCAAATACAAAAAAAGCGCAAATAAAAATAAAAATTACATTTTTATAAGTTTGTGGGAACGGTAATCAAATATAATTAACGTTTTAAAAGATTGCTTTAATAAATACAAAACGAATCAATTTTACTTTTTAAATTATGTAAATCTGGGTTAGGTCTGGCAATTTTGCTTTATTAAAATCAAACAAATACATACAAAAATAAATATTGAAAAACCATCACCCACTCGAAACACATTTGTTTTTCATTTACACGCTGATGCACAAGCGTTTGCACGTCAAACAAAATTGCAAAATAGAAATATAAATAAACACAGACAACTACACATCGAAAACTGAATTTTAGATATAATTTAATTTTCAACACACAATAATAAGAGAGAGAAATGCCGCATAACATTATAATATGCCGGGATTTTCAATTTAAAGTCGATACTACATTGTTTAAATTAGCATGATTCCCTCATAATTAATATTCAGCCTCTTTTCAGGTTTCATTTTCATTATACGAACATTATTATACTTACAAACACAATTAATCAATCTTTGAAACATGAGGGAAAATAATTATTTTCTCGTTATTTCTTAAATAAGGAATTTTTCCTCGCTTTGAATAATCTGCACGAGATCATGAAATCATGAAAGTGTGAGTAATAATAATAATAATAATAATAATAATGGCACTGCTGATGAAATGACATTGGCCAGCCAGTCAATGGAAACAATTTACTGCGAAGCATAAACGTCACAATGTTTATTTATAAATAAAACACAATCGCGCATTATTAATTCAACACACCTTCACATTAATCCAAAGTTTCCCTAAAAGCGACTGAATATTGACTGCGGTAATAACGGTTTTCAGAACGAAAACACTTTCAAGCTTCTACTGATTTAAATATTTAAATCAAAACGCCCTTCAACGTGTTCATGTGAACAAAATTAAATTTAATAAAGCGCAGAAGACGGAAAACATAATAACCCTAAATCAGGGTGTGAAGCGCTACAGCTAAATATAAACAACTTTAAAAGCCGAACATGAGAAAATACACGAGGAAAAATCAACCCGAATTTCCAGCAGGTTTGTAAAATCTAACCTGTGGCATTTCGCTAAAGATCCAACTTAAAAGGTTTCTCTTATTACCAACGGAATTTAACATCTGACGATGGTATATCAAGACGAACCTGAAGTTAATTGTCTTTCGGTTTTCGCAAAACCGCCAGGACCACACATACTATAACCGAGGACGTGTTCTTAAAAGAGTGCAACAAACGCAAGAAAGCGCAGCAACGAGAGGACCTTAAAACAAAAACTCGTTTCGCTTTTAATGGCAGATTTTGATCGGACCGGTGCGCAGAAATGTTTTAAAAGAGAAGCGCAATAAAAAGTGGCCACATAAGTATTAGGATGTCGAACCCACTTGATAGTTTTCTTTTGTGTCATTTGTCTTAGTCCAAACCACTTGATCAAAGTCGCAAATAAAAAAAAAGCAAATACGTCTGTGTATTCAGAGGAAATCTGCAAATTAATTTCTTCAATCAGGACGATGAAAAAAATTGAAGAAAAGGAGGTTTTTATTCGAAAAACAAGAATTTAAAGAATTTTTTCCCTTTACAAGATTTACTGTTTAAAACTTAATGATAACATAATTAAGAAGTCCTCGTAACTGAAATCAAACCCAACCTTAACGAACTGTATTGAAAATTCCCCTAACGAACTAAAGACAATTGTTAGAATGGACCTGAAAAGAGGGGCTTAATACGATTTATTTAAATGTAATTAAATTTTCTTTACTTTACATTAAACTTTGTTTAAAATAAATTTCATTATCGTCTACAATAGAAATATAAAATTAAAAAAATTAATTCTAACCCGTTAATGGAGTAACATATGGGCGTGTCGAGTGATTAAGTAATTAATCTTCATTTCGTACGTATTTATAAATGGTAAAAGAAAAGGTTGAAGTCATCTATAGATATATAATAGCGTGCCTAATAAAACGAGCTAATAACATTTCTTACAGCTTTTAACACTTTATAATGTCATGCATATCTGTTTTTGGGATGTTTTCTTTTTGTATAACGGAACGGACAAAATAAAAACTAACATCATAAATTATTTAAAATGCAACCTTTCCTATACCCCTCTTTTTCTATTTCAATCAATGTTTAACCTAAAACGAGTAGAATTTTTCAACTTTTACTGTTCGATAATGCTAATTTCACGTAATGACCAGTACGCCTACAAAATCGACACAAATTGACAAAAATACCAAAAATGGCCATGCATAAAAATGCTACTTTTCATGCAAATTAGACAGCACAAAAAAAATACACGAACATTCAATGTCATTCCGAGCAATAAAGTTTCGAACCGGTCATACGTAAAACACAAATTCCCTAATTAGAAGCCACTTTCACGAAAAACATCTACATGTATATATAATAGGGACATCCTTTGTATTTATTATAACCATTAACATTCATGGCTTACATAAAAATTTAACAACAACTAGTATGACAAATATTAAATATTTTAGCGGTCGTTTTGAATCGCATAAAAACGATAATATCTAATCGTTGGCCGTATTGGGAAATGTGGAGATTTTATTTATGAGTAATGTCCAGCAATACGTAAAGTACACAACACACACACACAGTGTATTAAAAAATCGCGCAACACGCGACCAGAATTTATAATTGACCGTATTGAATTAATGTATATGCTTGTTTCAAACATATGGTGCAACTGCATTTATTACAGATTTAAGTGTTTTATTGGTTACGGCAGTTTATTAATGCACAGACTGTGCCTAAACTGTGCGATATTTCACAATAAATTATTTAAAAACTAAATGCATTTTCACTCAACACACATATTAAAGCAACTTGGGACAATAAATCGAAACTAGTCGTGTTTTCAGATGACATTGTCGAAAGTACAGACATGTTAACTAAAAATGCCTTATTCTAGTAGAATGACCCAATAAACGAAAATATTCGTTTCAATTTCTGTAGTTTTTTAAATTAAATTTATGTATCTCCATAAATTCTAGATCACCTAAATCACAGAACCAATGTATGAAACTCGTTTGTGTTTTAATAAACCGAAGAGCGTCAAGAGCAGTAAGGTGTGAGCCGTAAAGAAGATAATAGTCTTCATTACCATAGATGATCATGAAGAACGTCACTCGTCGCATCCAGACTGTTATCCAAATATGTAAGCTTTGGCGAGATGTAACTTATTGCATGCATCCACTGAAAATTAGAATTTTTCTTAAAACCATCATTTATGTATCTAATTGAAGCAATATTGTCGATATCACAATCCAGTTGGACTCGTTAAGAATCGTTAATCGTTATCCAAAATAGGTCGTGATATTTAATGCCAAACAATGGCTAGATATTTCTGACACTTAAACAGTTCAAAAGTTAGAATCGATCTTGGTGTTGACGAAAGGTTGATCTAAACATAGAAAAACTAGCAAAAGCATTACAGGAAAACATGGAGACATCTTTGGAAGAATATCTGTGTAGCTACCAAATGATGTGCTTCAAAGAGCAAAAAAGTGATCATGGTTCATTCAGGTGGTTTAGCGTAGAGATGTCTGTTTGAAATCCCACACTGGACTTTGTCAGACAATGGTAAACCATCTAGTTATCTTTGTCCAGAAGATTCTGTACACTTTCAACTGCAAGTAATAAGATGCAAAAGCTTTGCATTTCAAAAATTGTTTTGATGTATCACTGTTGAGTTCTGGTTTCTTCTAATGGAAGAATTAATCAAATGCTCACGATGTGACTTCATGTTCATTATGGGAAATAGACCTTAAAAGGCAACTTCGCAAAATCTATACAAAACTAGGCTTTGTATTATATTCGATTAACTGTTCCATTTAAAAATGACCCCTTGGCTATGTGAATGCATTTATTAGGTTAATTCTCAATATAAAAAACTTACGAAGAAGAGTAAGATGATTCTCATGCAGCAATACCTCTGCATATAATTTAGAATGAGTTGGTTATAGATTGAAAGATGTTTTATACTTCTCATGCTGTTCTTTCGTGTATAAGACTATTAAATAAAAAAATAGTTTCTTAATGTCAGTGATAGCTTGAACGTCCAGACAATGGAGAAAATGTCACTAAGATCACTAAAGTATTTTTGCTTTGAAAATTTTCTTCATGCTTGTCGTATTTAGTATCATAGCAGCCCATTCATTCCATTGTTTTTGAATATTAATCAGCGAGTTTTCCAGAGGATTTTTGATCTTCCTAGATGTTTGCAATCTTTCCCATCCAGTCTTTGCCACTTTCGAACGAGTGAGTATGTAAGTATTGAATGAATTAATAAAGCTTTGAAAAACATAAACAAGGGAGTCGTCATACAATACTTTATCAAAAATAATTCTTCACGTTCTATTGCTAAAAAGCTAGCAAAAATTTACTTTTCTTAGTTTGACAAATTTCTTCTCAATGGTCTCAAAATTTAAAGGTTCACTACGTCATCGTTACTTGTATATCACATTAGATTCGTCCAAAATCAAAATTGACATTTTGAGACCGGTCTTGAATTTGATCAGTGAGCAAAGAGAAACGAAACGCAGAATGTAGAGCACGTACTCACAGTAAAACACAATGCATAGGCCTGCATAAATGTAACAAAATACAAAGGTAGTTTGAAGGAAGTGGTACTTTTACTGCAGTTACAGCTGTTGTTATCGAATAAAAAGAGAACAGCAAATGCTACAAACTTGATATTTGAGAATATTTATAAGTAATCTCCATTCTGTTCGATGACATGTTCCCATCGGTCCGGCATCATGCTTACGCCACGAAAGAGCCCCTCAACCATACCCTCTTTGCAAACACGGGTAATTGAAGCGTGTAATTCTTCAACGCTAACGTGTCGGATACCTCACAACCTACGCTTCAATGAAGTCACAGGGTTGTAGGGCGGTTGAACCCAAGTGTCCACATCGTTTTCAATGAGCCACATGTGGACGAGCATTGTCGTGGGCAATCATGGCATGTCGGTAATCGCGTGCGATCATCCAGTTCGAAACACTGGCTTCCAGGAAGTCCCTATACACTTCTTTGGTGCAAAATTTCCCTTCTTCCAGGATCTGGCAGAAAGCGATGCCTTCAAAGCCCATGGCCATGATGAGCATTCGCTTGGGGTCGTGTATGCCCTGAGCGACAACTTCGGGCGGCTGCTCACCTGCTTGTCCTGTTTGGGCTGGGTATACAGGCTGACCCAATAGCCAATGTGCGTTTGATGAGTCTTGAATTGTGACGATGGCAAAGGAGGTTATGTTGACAGGCATCAATTCAAGCTTGAACTCGATCGTTCAGAACATGAGGTATCTACTTGCACGACAGCTTGCGCATTTTCAATTTTTCGGTTATAATTTCGTGCACAGGTCAAGTCGGCGTGCAATTTCTCTCACACTCCATACTTTTGATTCCTTGAAGAGCTCTTTGATTTGATCAATCTTGATGTCTTTTTGAGGGTCAACATGATGTGCACCGCCACTACCTCTTCGAATCATATCGTCCATCGTTGATTTTTTGCACCCATCTTTCTACGGTTCTTACATGGAACCCACGTCCATTTAATGCCTTCTTTAAGTCGCGATGGATTTCTGCCGCTGTCTTGCCAGCCATAACGGAAATCTTGATGAAATGACGTTGATGAAGGTCACTCACTAAAATTTGCATTTGCTGGCGATCCATTTCACAACCAAAAAAAATTAAAATTTTGATAATTGATTAATCAATGTTCAAACAATTAGCACACAAATTTTTGTTTGTTTATGTCAAATATTTTAAGATTTACACCGCTAGATGGAGCCGACACTTTGATCCGGACTTCCTGTTAGAAAACTTTAGAATGAACATAATTGCACTTCGTGGTACGATCCAGTACTTGTGTTTGAAGAAGATGAACACTGTTTATGTCCGATATATGCAGCAAACATTAGGTAACAACGCTCCTTCAAATGGTCTGTCGCTGGGTCGCATGGTTTAAGTGTGGTGGTGACGATGTACAGCCTGGACCTTCAAGAAATGTAACCATTCCAGAAGTCATCGATTAAGTGCGCGATCGAAGATTAAGTATTTATTGAGGAGATACGTACATCGACTGAACGGATACATCACATTTTACACGCTGAATTGGGCATGCCAAAGCTTTCGTTTAGTCACGGTCAATGAGACTTGGCTCCATCACTATATTCCAGAATCGAAACAATAATCTTGAAAGTGGAAGCATCATGACAGTCCTCCGCCCAAAAAAGTCAAGTCACTGTCATCTACAGGAAAAGTAATAGCAATTGCAAGCGAATACTTATAAAGGTCCAAACCTTTAAACGGACATTATGCTGCTCTGCTCAACAAATTAAAAGTAGCAATTGTTGAGAAAGTCATCTGAAGAAGGAATGAAGTGCTAAATTTCATTTTGATCTCTGCAGTTCATTCCTATTCTGTGGAGGAGGCGAAAACGGCAGAAAGAAACTTCTTAAATCGATTCTGTTACTTATTCCTTACAAAGAAGATTCAAAATCAAAGTTACAAATCGACAGAACCGATGACTGTATCGTGCAAACAAAATGGAAGAAAAAACAGGAACTCCTTGTTTTCAAAACGAGTAGCTGAGTTGCTACACTAGAAAGAGTCTCCATTTCCAATCAGAGAAATCTTGAGCTTGTTATCCTAATTGACCTCGTTATCCTTTTTCTAGATTCACGCTTCGCAGGTTTAACTGGACACTATAATGACATACTTTTTGGAAGAAAGAATGAAATGTAATC
Source organism: Ignelater luminosus (assembly GCA_011009095.1). Lineage (NCBI taxonomy): Eukaryota > Metazoa > Arthropoda > Insecta > Coleoptera > Elateridae > Ignelater > Ignelater luminosus. The sequence continues at coordinate 270,124 of VTPC01090288.1, read as the reverse complement.
TAAATTTTCCAGACTTACACAATATTCTGGTGACCATGTGCCGTTGATCTTCCATCTTCCATTTTATTTTATAAGCAAATCTTAATGTTACAGTAATGTTCAGAAATAGATATCACCAACTATTTAATAGACATAAACTAAGGTCGTAGCAGTAAACTTCCAATTAAGTCTTAATTTTCCCAAAATCGAAATTAAAAAAAATAAATAAGAAATGATGATTAGATAGAAACGCAAAGGCAATAATAAGAGAAGAAAAATGTAAGTAATAAAAAGCTAATTTAATTCAATCCTTCCAAGGTATATAATCAGAAGCTTCCGAAATTAGATCATTAATTGCAAACGTTGTTGAAAGATTAGTAAGACAAAGACGAGTTTCTAGAGAACGGAGGAGTGCACGAAAGGGAACTTAGAATTATGTATGATGAATTAAACATGTATCTCTTTCTCAAAGCAATAAAACTCCCTAACCGCCAAGGTTCGTTTCTAGATGGTCTTTCCAAATCGTGAAACAAATATACCCTTACTACGATCTTTCACGTGACTTTCCCAGAAGGAAAACTACCAATTAACTAAACAAATAAATAAGCTTATATTGGAAAGCAAAAATTTCGCTAATAAATTACGGTAACCTTAATACTTTTAAGTATGATTCACTCAGTCACTATAAAGGTACACGTCACGAAGTCTACTTTTGAAGTGGAGTTGCATGCGGCCGGCATTAAACATGCAGGACGTGCATAACGGTGAAGTATATTGATCAAATGTGTAATAATAATAAACTGTCTTTTGCTGCTAGGAAATTTCCATCTGCATTATAAGGCAAGGGGATATAAACTGTCGCTGAAAGATTTCAAGCGAGTTCTCGTTTTGCAAATGTTGACATAAGAATGCGTATACACATGCAATTTATTCGTTTCAAAAGCATTCATCTAACCGAGATTCTTCGTTGCAAACTTAAATCTTAAGACGCTGTTACTCGTAAGTATATTAACATATCAAAATATTAATGTTATTTAAAAGGCTTCCGGCATTCCGAGTTTCCCGCGCTGCGTTGCTCAATGTTTCTCTTTGGTTAGGTAACCGAAACATTGAAAACACGAACCAGGAAATGTTTAAGTTGTATAAATTTGGGAATAATGCACACAAGTTTAGTATGCGGCATACAATAATTCTAGTTACTTTGCTTAATAGAGAAGTATTTTAGTGTTTGTAAATAAGCTATCTCAATCAGTTTATGGAGGTTATTTCAGAGTGGTGAAAAGATTTTTGTTTGTATACTCCCACGAAAACCGCAAATTAATAAACAGTTGTCGGGTTTTAATTGCAAACTTTATAATTCGCAAGCCGCAATTCTACGTTGCTGTAAAAATAGCCTGCTTTAAAATGAACAGTAGCGCATTAAAATTGGAATAGGTCAATAAGATGGTGTATTTATATCGCTATAAAGCTTATATTAAAGTATATTTAAAGAGGAATTTGAAAATGTTGAATTGGAATTCCATACCTGAATACCATGCAAGGTATATATCAGTATTCATGCACAATACTAATTTTCTTATATCCTGGAGTAAACCGTATCAGGAGAATCCTGTTGTGCAAACACGGCGCATTTATTATAGTACGTCATACACTTAGAATTACAATTGAATCGGCCGCAACAGTAACTTGAGGCTTGAGAAATAAACAAGATCAATAAAGGAAGGAAAGTTTCAAATTACACAAGACAGAAAGAAAATTCACAAATTGAGGTTGTAAGTGCAACAAATGAGAATCAAGACGAAATTATAAAACGCAACACCAAACACACAAAATGAAAAGCAGAAGATTTTGGGCTGGATCTAATCCGCACAAAACCATCACATCAGAGTGTTTTTTTCATTTCGGGATTCTTTGCCCTAAGTTTTGGGAAGATCAGCAATTTTTGCTCAAAATAACCCAATCTTCCAAGCATGCCCAATGTCAAAAAGCACGCAATATTCAAAAACTGCAACGCTATCTAGAAGAAAATATAAATAAGACAGCGATTAAAGTTCAAAACATTAGAGAAGAGGAAAAACTTGTAAGTAACAGAACGGCCAGAAAATAATGCAATAAATAAGGAGTGCAAGCTTGTAAAAGCTTTCTCCATTAAGTCCATGAAATTAATCGACTGAAAAATAAGAGAAAACATCCAAAAATAACTGGCGGTGTAATGTGTAAACGACAGTTTTGAATTAATGAAATACAAAAAGGATTTTAAATACCAAGAGTAAGTAGAACGTTGCAGATAAAATCTCAGATTGAGAACTGTCCCAAATCCAAATTCTACTAGATAAGCACTAATGGGCAGGATGACTTGAAAGTTGAAAAACTTTAAGAATTCTGCTGCCTAAAGCAGCACACTAAGACAAAGAAAATTGGAATCATATACGAAACGAAGATAAAGCACGCACAAGCAAGATTAAGACAGTATACCATCCAAGCAATGAAGGACTTCATTTGTTTGATATTCACTATGATCTAAAATGGATAAGAATTCAAAACTTCAAATTATTATTATTATTAGATATGGGGTGCGCAACTCGCAAGAAAGACAGACGAGCTCAGAAGAAAATCATGAGCCAACAGTCTCGTGTTTAACCGTCAAAATCTGTCAAAACGACAAATATCGACAACACTGCAAGAGTAGTTGTTGAAAATACTGTCTGGCCAAAGAACGTATGGACAATTACTCTGAACTGCTGAGAATTGTTCTGATGCTGCTTGGTGATGGATGAAATCCATCTTACTATACTTTAGAAAAGATCAAAAAGATTGCTGCCCTGAATTTACAAGCATTACTGAAACCAGAGCCGAACTATCACTGCAGCAACTATTGGATTTGGATACCGATCAATGCAAAAATGAAGTCACTTAACGTAAACCTTTGCTCATGGTATCCAATGCAAGTAACAGTTATCAGAGGCTCGGCATAAGGATTGCCCCGAATTCCGAGGACATCAAACTCAAAAAAGATCTAGAATTGCCACAAACAAGAATTAATTAAATTCAGATCCTCTGATTTCAAGTCTCCTAAGAAGAGTGGTGGGACTCTCAAAACATTTCAATAGAAAACATTTCCTGTTTCGTGTTCAAACTTCTTTATTAAGTACCTTTCTTTACTGAGACAAAAGTATTTTAGACTACAGAGAAGGTCGCCTTGTATTTTTATTGTAATTTATGAGCAAATTAAGTTTGTCCGCCTAGTTTAGTCATTCACCCCATTGTGGGCCGGTTTGGTTACAAGAAAGGTCAATTTTTGAGTTGCTGGAAGATTATTGCATCCGTTGCATAGCAAAATAAATTTCCTACATACGAATGGCAGATGTTTGCAGAAACGACATACCATTTATCAATACTTCGGCTCACTTTGAAATTTACAGTCTCAGAATTAATAATTAGCTATGAGACTCACACAATTAGACACAAATGCATTTGAAAGACAAAATATCACAAAAACCGATATTTTGGATTTTCTTATCACTATCAGCAAAAGAGTCCAAAAATAACAGCGGTCACGAGAACCATTCTGAACCAATACCATAGCCTTAATACTTCTAATCCTCAAAAATTCTCTTCTAATTGATCGTTCATTTGTTTGCTTCTACTAAGAAATCGAGATACGTTAACGCTTTTGCTACCAGTAATAATAAAACCTTGATTTCATGATTCTAAAGAGAAAGCAAAATATTTTCTTGGATGAACACTGCCTCACCAAGAAAATAATAGATCATGTGCGCATTTGAATTTTCCGGAATAGCCATCTGTTCTTTTATCTAGCTCATAATGGTTTTCAATTACTTCACAATTCAAAACAAATCGCACAGAGGCAAAAACCTCTAAGTGACTAAATTCTCTAGCAATACAATCTTTTAGAAAGTTGGTAGCAAAAATGTACAAATTTACAAACTTTATATTCATAATCCTCAGTTCAGTTTGCGCCATTCATACCCCAAAAGGGCGTAAGGCCATAGATATTTAAAATCCTAGCAGACAGAATTTTCTTTACATTGTTATTAAACCGATCAAGCCTAAATGAGCACATGGCATATTTTATTACATGTAATTAGAATTCAAAGATTAGCATTTTCGGCATAAAACGAAAAAGGTGCAAAAAGAGTTCATTTTGCAAAAATAAAATTAAAAAGGTCAATCGAGATTATTAAAAGCAAGAATAAATAACTAAAAGCATACTTGATATATCCTCTAAATAACACGGGCAAAAAATATAAGCAAGAGAGGAAATTGCTAAACTGTTTAGTGAAGTGTAATTAATTTTATTTGAATATATTAAGTGAAATTCTACAAGCACAAATTTTAATTTCTCACTCCGAACAAGAAGGAAGAAAACCAATAAAATAACCTCATCTTACATCACGAACGGTTTCATACGAAAAATTAATAACATAAGACAGATTTATCGAGAGACATTTCATGTGTCCAAAAAAAAGTACATCGCGCACACACATACTACACAATATGAGCATCTCGATTCAGGTCGCGTTTCGGTTGGGGTATTCTCTATTTTAATTGGAGTTTTCAGTCGATTGAGCTTCTGATACCGATGGCTGCTGTCGAAACAGATCTTTAACCCGCAATTTCTTCATGCGTGATCCCCTCGCTCTCTCAACCAACAGCTCAGATTTCGTAATGAACTTCGCATGCACAATCACAGCCTCTATAAATAAGCGCAGCTTTGAAAATCGGAAATCATTAGTTTCAGAGTAAATCGACACGGAAAAAATGCGGAAATAGTTAATAACCACATGGATATGACTAGCAGATGATAGGGTTTCGATGATGGCTCGCATTACACGTAATTTGCGGTCTGTAAATTATATGTTTGCGGTCTGATTGCTTAATGTAAAAAAAAACTGTGCCACAAGACACGAATATCGATGACTTTAAACAAAATCGATTTTTTATTGTCTCATAATAAATTAGTATGGAAATGTGTAACAACAAATTGAAGGATAAAACTAATGGTAATATTGCACCTTTTGTGGTTTCTGCTAGTTTATATACAAACAACAATATCGATATCAACGATTTCTAGAATTGCATTACAGACTGTTGCGTTTTTGTAATATAATAAGAATGCGTGAGAATTCCTTTTAAAAAATATCTATAAAGTAGGATTTTCAGTATCGCTAAAACGTGCATATACATTTATTACACCGGTCGATGCAGAGTTTTCGGTTGAGACAGCTGACAGAGAGGCGCTTATCAGATCAGCCAAGCATTCAATACGTTTCCCTCATTTCCGTTCAAATGCAGATTTAAAATTCTTAAGGCGTGAATACAACAGGGCCTTTCATTTTTATTTTCCTATTTAAATCTTGGACTAATTTATTTCGAACCTGAATACAGCGAATTTTCTTTTAAGAAATATGTCTAAAATAAACAATAGAAGAGAGAAAATAAAAAAAATTTTCAAAGGTATCTATTTGACATTATTAAGAGAGACCTCGTAATTTTGACTAAAATTTCGTTTTCGTTCCTAATCATTTCGTTAGAAAAATACGATCGGAACGGACTGAAATGTCTTTCCAAATTACTGTTAGATAATGAAAAAGAGACCGAATTACAATGGGAGAAACGAAAATCTCTTCGCCTACTAGCAATTTTCATCTCAAAATTCTTTCATTTCGTACAGAATCAATGCCGCCGAGTTAAATTATATAAAACATTTCTAATTATGGTTTGAAGTTTTAATGTTCCAAATTTTAAATGTCACGTTGGGAAGAAGGAAATTTATGTAGAAGTTTGGTAACAAGTACACTAAAAATAAAATTTCCTCACTTTTTACAACTTCCTGAAAACACTGATATCAGCTTTTTAAATTTATAAAAGTTGAAGTTTTAAGGTTGTCTGAAATCGAAAAAATATTTTTTTAATATCATGCAAGTGTGGGGAAAGGGGAAGGAAACATAAAAAGACAGGTGATAAAAGTAAAGAAGGAAAAAAAATAGAGAACACGCAGAAGTGTAAATTATAGTTGAAGGGTCATTACTCATTCATTATATAAATGTCCAGGTAGGTGTATCAAAGTTAAAGTCATCTGGCATGTAAAAATTTCTAAATGCGCAACCTAAAACTATTTATCGTAACCATACTGAGAAGTGTAGTTTTAACAAAATTCAATGATGCCTTCAAAAATCGAGAACAGTAACAGCAACAAACAAAATGTTGTGTTCATAAGTCTAAATTACCATATCTATATTTCTCAGATTGCCAATATTATTTTCTGCCTTTTTTACATTCAAGATGACTTACAATCAAATTAAAAATTTTTATTGGAAACTATCACTTGAGCTTGTAATTGCATTCAATACAGAAACAAGAGGGGAAAAGAATTTAAATGAAAAGGGGGCACAAAATATTAAAACAGAAAGAGGGAATGGGAATGTGAAGAGAAAGCAAAAATTGAAAAAATTGAATGAGAGAAGAAATGTAGGAAAATTGAAGAGAAAGAAAAACAATGGAGGAGAATGGCGTGAGTGAACCAAGTAAGTTCAGAAACAAGAAGAGGAAAAGGAGGGAAAATGGAGGGAAGGCAGGTGAAAGGAAGAAGAAAGACAAAATACAAACGACAACAACGATAAAAAAACATTTTGATTTTTGGAAATGTCTTTTTTTTTATTTAGTGAGCAAGTGGCAGCTCAAAATGGCTACTAATATTTCCGGACATTTTCAATTTCTACAAATTTAATATTTGTGATTAGTCTGACATTCTAGCTTCTTGGCATTCATTGTCTGATTTTTATTTTGGCTTAACTACTTTGAAAGAACAAAACCTTCAAGTCATAAATTTCCCAGATCGCTATTTAAAATTCTCTGACTTTCAGCTAAACTTTTTCCTGACTAAAATATAAAAAAATAAAACTTCTTGTTTCTCCCCCAAAAGGGTGAGAACTTTGTTAAGGCTCATACACCAAGAATATAACGGTAAATTTCAAAATATATTTAGAATGGTTTTTACTTCACATTTACCATATTAGATTTTCTACCTGTCATTCTGGTGTTGGTTTACTTGCACTACAGCGTTCGATGTACCTGTCCCTTACAAGGAAAATTATTAGCACTGTCAACACAATGACGGGAGTATAAGGGTAGGATAACAAAGACTACCATAAATTTTAATAAACTTGAAATGTGAAGGCATTTTTACCGATGTCACAATAAATACAGAAAAACTTTATATAGTGCAGCTATTTAAAAATAATAATAATCATAATATGATATTCTTATCAATTTACCTGGTCTTGTTAAAATGTATGTAGGTTGCAGAATAATTCAGTTTTATATACTTAATTTTGTTTTCCTAGACTACTTGATAAGACGAAG